>WHVE01000552.1:0-92490 GCA_015178995.1 Trichophaea hybrida
ATTCCATTGCCAATGCTAATGCGGCTGAGTAAGTGAAATTATTGTCTAGTGGAAAGAGTCTTGTAATGAAGATCTTCATCTACATCCTGTTGAAGAACCAAAGAATGGGCTGGACCTCAAGCTTGTAAATTGATGGAAGATTCAACCTTGATCATGAATATTCAACTCTATATTGTTGATCATATTGGAAGATTCAACTTTGATCCAAAATATTCGACTCTACATATCGATTGTATCTGAAGATTCAACCTTCATCCACAATATTCAATTGTACGAAAGATTCAACCTCGTTCCAAAATATTCGATTATATCAAAAGATTCAACCTTGATCCAGAATATTTGACTCTACATATCAATTGTATCAGAAGATTGAACCTTGATCCTCAATATTTGACTCTACATTGCCGATAGTGTTGGAAGATTCAACCTTGCCGATAAGAAAGTCTTGATGAAAATTTGCGCACCAGCTCGGACCAGAACTAGTTAGAAATGTGCGGTGCACCTTACCTTAAGTTGACCAGTACGATACGGGTATATCTGTCAATTCACTGATTAGAGAATCTGCAGACCATCTTCTTCCCAGCTCAAGATTCTCTCTGAACAAAGAACCGCTTGCTCAGTTCATGCATTTCTCACCGGAGTATCTTTCTGGATCAGTGCTTTATTTTAGGATCAAGATTCCGGCAGTCTGAATGTAGAGTTGGAATATTCTAGGTGTAGCTTGAACCGTGTTCTTCTGTCTTGAATCTATTTTTGACTATCTCGTATTGTATACTGCAGCATCAATTGTCTCAAGGTATCCCTTTACCCTACCACACGTTGTATGCGTTCAGGGCACCTGAAAATCTACACCACTCACATATTGTCATGAGCACCTGAGTATATTTTGAGACCACTCGGTGTACCTGATCATGAATGATTATGAGCTAATAAGTTTGATTCCCCAATGAGGAAACAGTTCCTTCATAACTTTGTCACTATGCTTGATTCTTAACCTAATAGTGGTATGCCGTAGCGAACATTTAAAACCTACTCATACTGAATCATGACTCAAGTCCGTATGTTCTGCCTGCTGAAAGATTGATGTGGTACTCCCAGCACGTAATGTATGAGTGGAGTATGAGGTACTCAGATGGGAGAGATGCATGAGCTGGATGAACTGGATGAACTGGATAAGGGGGAGATAGTCTAAGAATTCCCTGGTGTACCAGTCATCAATCGACAGCAACACCTGTCACCTGTCATAATAAGGTTAAGTCTTACTCGCCTGCTGATTTTTTATAGTTTCCCATTTTATTTCTTTAAAGTTCATGAATGTAAAGTTCATAAAAACCATCATACACCAAAACTTTTGAATATAGGTTTATTGATTTGCACAAATAGTATTTATATAGACCAGACATTTGACGTATCAGACGCTCGATAATGTATCAAGAAAGAGTCAAGTGTCAATCTAAAAGGAAATTGTGTGGAATAAATTGTAGTTATAGTGATTGGAGTATGACTTGACTTATCGTTGCCATCTTGATATTGCAGGGGCAAACACCTTTGTTTTCTCCCTTGTAGATTTTCTTCCAGGTCAACAACACTGTTGTGTCCTACCTGAAATTTCATCAACTCCTTATTATATGCTCTCTCATCATTTCGTATCCTCAGTGCAATGCTATATACTGACAATTGCTACGGCTAGATGGGTCTTGTGGGAGGAGAGTCAGATCTTGAGGTCATCTCCATGAGATCGTATTTACCCCTTTCTGACCATTATCACCAACCACACAGACCACACCGGCATACTATATTCAAGAAAAGTACGATTCCATCCGAAGAATCTCTCTATTCCGCGATGGCCTAGGCCAACTGAGGAAAGATCATTTGTTTGCACTCATTATACATGGAATGATATTCAAAAGATAATAGCTGCTACTTTAGGAGATTCAATGTTAGATCCTCAAACTTATCCACTATGACTCGCCACGGTGCATCAACTTACTCTACTGGTTATCCACACCACACATCACCATCAACTTTCCCAGAGCATCCTCTAATGCACGATCATTGCACACACTTCAGCAACATCAATCGCTAGTTTTGCGGCTGATGTACCTAATGGAGGTCTTAAGTTGGCACACCTGTGCAAGTTGTAATGTATGGTCTTGCCCTGCACTGCTTTTCAAAATACATTAGTGTGCATAACTTCAATAGTCTGTTGGTGGTATCTGAAAAGTCATAGATGTCCAGCTATGAGGCATTCAGATGTGCAATTAGTCTGTATAGTTAGCTTGCAAACTGCTCTCTTGCTGGCACAGCTAGAAGTTTGTATACAGTTGTAAGTTATGCTTCACCTAGCCTCCTAAACAGTCTGTCAGTTATGGGGGCATTCATATGTGCTGATGGTTCGTATAGTTAGCTTGCAAACTGCTGTCATGCCGGCACGCCTGGAAGTTGGTATACAGTTGTATGTTATGTTTCACCCAAGCCTCCTCAACATTCTGTCAGATGAGGGGGGCATTCATATGTACTTACGGTCTGTGTAGGTTGCTTGCAAACTGCCGTCCTGCCCAGGCGCCTGGAAGTTGGTATGTAGTTGAAAGTCATACTTCACACTAGCCTCCTCAACTGCCTGTCAGGAATGTGCGGGCGTTCGTGTGATCTCCTGGTATGAGGTGGCTGCTTGCATACTGGTCACTTGCTGGAGAGCGTGAGAGTGGGTATAGTTGTAAGACATACTATACCCGATTCTCCTTCACGGTCTGCTACAATCAAATTTTAGTTGTTACAATCTTTAACAATCGGTTCATGTTATCTACAAATTTTGTGCGTCCGGCGTGCCGGAGAGTGGCTACAGTTGTATAAATATTGAACAAGTTCTTCAAATCTCCAATTCAACAATCAAGTTTCAGGCTCACCATGAGTTGATCCATACCATCAAGCCATTCATTGTTTTTTTCACTTTCCACTTCCGGCTTTCTATATTACTTTCTGTTATTTGTTTCTCACTCAACAATTAAGTTTCAGGTCCACCAGAAGTTGATCTATACCATCCAGCCATTCATCGTTTTTTCCACTTTCTACTTCTGGCTTTCTATATTACTTCCTGTTATATGTCTCTCAATCAACAATTAAGTTTCAGGTCCACCATGAGTTGATCAATACCATCCAGCCATTCATCGTTTTCTCTACTTTCTACTTCCAGCTTTCGATATCACTTTCTGTTATTTGTCAGTTAAATGGAACACTCCACACAAGACATCCTGAGCCATTATTCGCAACAGAATCAGGAGGTGTATCTTGAACAGGCAGCACCCAGGGCAATGCAGATGGAGGAGTACCCAGAACAGTTTGAAGAAGTTTGTCCTTTTTTCACTCCCTTTGTTTCCAAATATTCATCAAGAGCATGATGATTGATATGGATTCTTAATTGTATGCAGGAGGATTATCCCAGAGATGATGAGCATGACAACGAATATCTCAACCCTGACCTTGCACAATCAGATTCTTGTGACGGTGAAGAAGATATTCATGATAAGGTTGAGCCACCGGTACGCTGGCGCAAGGGTGTACTGCATAAAACCGTTGTTCCAGCACAGAAGAAAAGGAACTGAGCAGATACTACAGTTTTACCCTGACCAGGACTTCGCTCAACATCTGCTGCACTGAAACCTCTGATGAAGCGTACCAAGTTCAACACAAATCTGCGGGTGTCTCTACAGCCTGGTACTACAACTGAATCAGTGCCAGTTGTTGCCACCACATGAACAAAAGACTAAAGCATTCCAGAAAACAACACAAAAACGTTCGAGCTGGCGAAAGACATCCTTGCAACTCTGCTCTTTACCAAAAAGCTCATGGGCATTAACGATAGACAAAACATATGAGCTTAACGCTGAGAGCAGGAACCAATCAAGTGAGGCTCAGGATTATCAGAGGCAGGTTGCCGGTGCACCGGAAAACAGTCCATTGGTATGTCAGCAATCAGGTGGCCCCTGTAAACACATAGATCTTCAGACTCGATAGGCTGTAAGTTTTGCCTACCACACAAGGAATGGTGATTTGTATTTACTCATATAGCTATATGGCAAAATCAGTAGCTGGTGTGAGCGCCAGGCTGAAACTACTTGGCGCACCATTGGGGGAAGCTACCACGTTGATAATTGCTCGCAAGAAGACCTAAATTACCGAATCGTGCATCTGCTAGCTGAAGTCGCATACATCATGAAAATTGTGGGTGATAAAAAATCCTGGTTTGCCAGGTTTGAGATCATAGATCTCATATACCATATCTTCTTCTTTACGGTGAACAGCTTAGGATGGCTCCCACATACAGATAAATCCTTTGATCCGGTATCTCCATGCACATTTGCAATTGCCTCAGCTGCCATCCACTGTACATTATCAGACTACCACCAGGGCACAAAAGTCACCACAAACTTTACCCAGGATGATTATCAAAGTAATTATTATCTTTCTCATATCCATTTCATGTGTACCAATCTCTTTTGGGTGCGCCTGGTGTGCTGTTTTGAACTTCTCCCTATTTGATTTGACTCTGGTTATGTTTAATTTTACATATGGGCTCTAGAATGACTAACCAAATTTGGATTGCAGACATTACTCCGGGAGCCAATAATCATTGGCATTCCATCTATCCGACCAGGCACAATGTAATCATCAATAAGTGCAGAGAATGCATCACCCCTCTATGCAAAGAGGATGCAAATGATATATCAGTGTTCCTTGGAGCAGACGAAATGGGTGACAGTGTTGGTGATATTGATAATATGTTTGATTGATCAAGTTGGACGTGTATTAGTTGGACGTGTGTTAATTGCTGTGCTTTATGTTCCTCACAGTCTCATTTGCTTCATTTATTATATTCTTTCCTTCCTGTGCTTTCTATGTTGCTTTCTATTTTGATGCCTGTTTCCATATCATTATTTCAAACTGTTGCATTTTGAATATGAATATATAGACAATGCGCAGTCATTCCAATGATATATATATAAAGTAATTACAGGGATGGATCAATCACCCAAGAATGGGAAACATATACAGAATAAATATCTGAATGACTCCATATTATCCAATGCTCAGGAGACTCCTAGATCTCATACCAGCTGCCCCCAGAGGCTCCAGAACGTTACACTGGCGCCCCCAGAGGCTCCAAAATTGTGTACTGGCAGTTCTAGAGGATCCAGAACCTTACACCGGTGCTCCTGGAGGCTCCCAAACCTTGTGCCAGTGCTTCCGGAGACTCCAGAACCTTGTACTGCCACTCCCAGAGACTACAGAACCTTATACCGGCGCTCTTGAAGGCTCTAGAATCTTGCACCAGCGTTCCCGGAGGCTTACAGAGGCTGCAGTTGAGCCCTCCCATGCTCCAGGAGCCTCCAAAGCCTTGCACTTACTCCGAACTGCTCCACACTGCTCCGACAACTGCGGGAGCCTCCGGGAGCCTCCCGGAGTCAGAATTATATTTTGCAGATGTATTGAAAAGAATTGCATTTATCTTGATTTGATTATAATATATCCTACGATATCGATAAATTGTGATTTAATAATTACTGATACACACTCCAATAATTCGAATGTTGTATACTTTGCAGATTCAATTCCATATCCGTAACTATTATATTGCGAGTATTGGCAGCGGAGACTGTTTAAATTAATTGGCTATCAAAATTAAATGTCTCCATAATAATAATGTAAATAATATTCAAAAAAGTCACTGCAAATTGAAGCTTAAAGTATGCTGAATAAACCTACTTCCCTATTCACAAAGATTTTCAATTTCTTCATCATGGTTATGGGTCTCTGTGAAACAGTCAGTAGTAATTATTTGTTTGGAAGGTAGAAGTGCATATCAAACATGTCCTCAATGGAGTCATCAGCACTGGAGTGAGTAAATTGGGATCGTCTTCAGTATCAATATCATCATGTGAGATATTTTGGCCCAAAAAACGGAGATTAAATATTCTTTGATCACCAATTTGCACTGCTTGACATACCGAAACTGCTGGGGTAAAGGTAACTGCTCTGGCTGCAGGTGCAGCCGATACTGCTGATGCAGCCAATACTGCTGGTACTGCTGATACTGCTGGTACTGACATGGTGCATGGTTTTGTACCTTTGAGCCGCCAGTGGGTGGCAGGATTATGAGCAATCTTATATCGGTGTTATACCTAGCAAGTTCGCAGCGGGGTCACAACTGATCCCCTGCGATTTCCCTGATTACATGTCGTCGGCTATCACTCGTCTCTGATGCCAGAGCCAATCATTTCAGATGGCTAGCAAATGAACACCCACACCATCGATAAGCATCGACGGCTGGTTATTGGCCGCGGTCACTTCTGCTCCGAATCGCCGACGACACACGGACAGCCGGCAAACAGCTGAAAGGCATCGGCCAGGAAGCTGACGCACGCCGACGACAAACGGACAGCTGGCAAACAACTGAATGGTGCCAGCCAAAAGCCAACGACTGCCAGAGGCCTAAGAATACATGCAGACTCTAAACAGCGAAGCTGCTCTCTATCGAAAGAGGCCTATTCATCTGGAGGTCATCAGATCGCAACACATACCACTGGTCCAGAGGCACAAGCATGTGAGCATGATGTCATAAAGGATACGGATGGTCCGATTATAATTTATTGACGATAAAGACGATAGAGGATCGAGAGATGGAAGCCCGCGGTAGTTGCGAAATGAATGGGCATTGGTTCGAAGGTGGTTATGGTGCTGGAGCTCTAGAGCAATGCGTAGATAGAAGTATTTGTTAGAAAGCGAGAACGAAGGTATACAGACCTTGGGTTCTTCGAGGGTAGAAAGGCATCAATCTTCTCAGCAAGGAGAACAAGGTTTAACAATATACGCATTGGAGAAGCCTATTCTTTTCGTTCAGAATCATTTAGTGATTTCCACATCCCAAGCTAACCTCCTAAACTATCTTCGAAGCAAGTCCTGAAAGTGAGTACAGATGCTACTTTGACCGGGTAAATCTGGTACGAAGCTCCCGGTGTTACAATTTGCAACCAAGAAAGCTATCTAAGTAACAATGACAAATCATGGAGGGATGCTTTTCAATAACTGCCGTCCAACTCTTATGGCCTGGCAACTCAACACCTCATCACTCTTCTTCTCAAAATCCTGCCGGAGTCTTTGTAATGAAATTCTTTGTTTCTTTCATTCCTGTGCGTGAGATGCCATGTTTGGCCATATCAACCATGTTCAGCACAATATGCATGTCCTCCTGCTCAAGCTGTATATGCCCACCTTGCCAGGCCATGGATGCAGACATGTTGAAAATCTATTATTATTCAATTGCAGCAATGAATATTTACTGGTGAGTATTAGCACTTACTTCAATCATTTACCCCTCTGTGGCTTTCTGTAATACTTTCAAAGATGCTTTTGTTCACTTCCAAGGTTGTTTGTTAGAAAATTCATCAGCTAAAATTCCATAGTTAACAACATTTTTGTGTTCAATTCCACAGACTGTTTGGAGGAATGCCTTGGTAGACCACAGGGAATTGCCATTGCAGCTCTGGTTGAACTGCTTAAATGATTCCAAACGAATTTCAGCCAATTGAATTTGATTAATTGACTGTCATTCTTGTAGATTATATATCTCACATCAGATTGCATGGTTTTCCTGGTTTTGCTGGGTGCCAGTTTTGTGCACAGTTTTTAACTGTACATGCTTATACATATTTCTTAACGCATAATTAGTTGCTATTTGGTAGGGATACTGTGTACATCATTGGAGAAAAGTCTGATCAATCATGGTCTTCAAAATAGAGGCAGGCATGTGGGTCGATTCATTGTCGGATCTTCTTCTGGAAGCAGGTTGTTGTGCTTTAGCCATTGCTTGAGAATATTGTAAGTGAAGAGAAAAGAATTTGAATGTTGAGAAGAGGGAAAACCTGAAGAATATATAGGAATTTCTGTAAAATTCAAGTCGAATCAAAATTTTAAACTGTTATTTTATAGATTCTGGTATGATAAAATGTCACCCTGGATTCCATTGTTGATTGCGACAGATTTACAAGAATGTGGACCATATATACACTGGGTTGATTGTTGTTAATAATAAATAAAAATGAATGGCTGGCAATATAATACTTTGGTCACAGCAGCCGATCTTTGTATGTTCAGTTTGATAGTTCTTAAAAATGAAGTGATATTACATGAAACAATTTCTGCAGTCATGTTGAACAGATGTTGCATTGAAGTTGAATACAATGCAGAGTCATTCCAGCTGTAGCACCTGTCAGTATTATCAATTTTGTAGGTTAACTAGATCAAATCTACAATAATAAAGACCCACCTTTCCCCCACCATGCAACTGCCATGAACTCTAAAAACACAGTCTACCTGAACTACACAAAAGAACAAGAAATATCGTATTCACACGAAATAAGATTTTTTCAAGACTTTCAGCTAGGAAATACAGGAAATTGAGAATACGTGCTTCAAAACAATGTCATCCGGTGAACAACACAAGACTGGTGTCCAGGCAGAATGGATCGCAGCACTTGGCACTGTATATAGTCTCCATTCTAACAAAACGTATGCAGTAGAGCATAGATCTGAATCAAACTTTGTGAGCAAGGATGGAAAGAAGAAGTGGATTGAGGAACTTGTAGAGAGTGAAACAGCAGCAGCAAGAAAGAAGGTTGTGAAAGCAGAAGCAGAAGTAGACAGAGAGAAAGACACTATGATGAAAAGAGTGGAGGCTGGTACAACTAAAATTACATGTGAAGAGATATTGGAAGCAATTAGAGATAGTGTTGGGAATGTTGCAACTTCAGACAAGGCAGATGATGATGATAAGGAAGAAGATGGAGCAGAAAATGAATATGCAGAGCAGAGTGATGATGACAAACCTGACTGGATGATGGGTATAATCAACAAATCAATGCAGGAATAGCTGGACACCTTTCACAAAAATCGAATGAAGCTTGAGGAATGCATAACTCTGGGATGGGCAGATGCAGAAAATTACTTTCGTGAGTGTGACGGAATGTAAAGCACTGCAATGTTCAAGGTTCCAGTGGTGTTCTCTTCTAATTCAATTTCCAATCCCACCATATAATTTATGGCCCAACCGCCATCCCATACTGGACATAGTCATGTACTATGAGGAGTTAGAAAGTGTGTTGAGGAGAATACACCAGTCAAAACAGTTCAATCAGTACAAAATTATCCCTTGCATATCATGTCCACTACCAATTGTTAAACCGATGTTGGAACATATGGACCCAGAGCATGATGGCCCATAAGTCTAGATTGTCATATTGTTATAGATTGCTATATTGCTATTTTCAACAGTTTTTTAGCTGTAAATACTTTTTTACTCATATTTTTGTATTTGTCAGTTCTGTATGATCTTAGTGACACTTAAAAATATTGTCTGCGTATGTGCAGAGATGGAACTGAACTTATAAACATTGACTATGTCAGATATATGAGATACACTTCCTATCAGCCTGCTTAGAATAAAGATGCACATTTTATGTATAAGAGTAAAAACTCAATTGATACATAATATGCCAACTGAATTTTACATCCTGGTTGTTTTATTTGTCTGACTAGTTGTGGTCTGATCATATGGTGAATGAATTTAAAAGACAGCTGTTTTAAACAATTTAAATGAAACTCCAACCGCATATGCTGTCCTTCAGGCACTGTTTACATGATAGCAATCTCAAAAAGACCTCATGGGTGACCATGAATATTGGGCACAACCAGCTGGATGGCCAAAGTGGGCTATATATAATTCACACTTACGTCATTATCATTCAGCTGCCCAAAGCCAGTCCAAAGTGAGATAATACTGATAAATACATTTCAACAGCTAGGCCAACTGTCCATCCAATGTCAAATACTGGTGCAATTATGCATGGAATATAGTGATATTGAAACAGGTATTACAATTGCTGATGAATGGATATCAATATATTTATCCAGATATCTGTAGTAACTGTTTCATTTGAGTAATCTCTGAATCTTGCATCACATATCATTGAAGGATTCATATCACAATTTTTCTGTATTGTGAGATGTATTTTTGTCAAATACGCATAACAGGCAGCTTTTACAATTAAATTTAGTGCAATCGTGTGATATAACATGTAGGCTGCAGGGGCAAAAAATGTAATACTGGGAGTACTGCGTCATGTTTATCCAGTTAAAGTAGAATCCATACTGCATTTGGGACAGCTTCAAAGATAGGTTTGGAGGTTTGCTCAGAATGTGAAATCACTAAAACATTCTGAATGAAAAGAATAGCTTTTCAATACATATATGGTTAAGGCTAGTTCTCCTTACTGAGAAGGTTGATAATGCCTTTCTACCCTTGAAGAACTCAAGGTCTTTATACCATTCTCTTTGCTGCTAACAAATACTTCTATCTACGCTTTCCTTTAGAGCTCCAGCCCATTAACTGCCATTGGACCTCCTTTGCATGAATGTCTGTTTCTGCATATCTACCACAGTATCTATCTTTCGATCCACTTTTGAGCTTATCATCATTAGATGATATTCAAACTATGGGTCTTCTGTTTGATATCAAGTTCTCAGACTTGTACCTCCGGACCAGTGGTGTTCTTTCAATCTGATGACCTCCAAATATATAGGCCTCTTGTTATAGAAAACAGCTTCACTGTTCACAGACGGCATGTATTCTTAGGCATCCAGGAGATGTCTGTTTGTATGCTGGCACCATTCAGCTGGTTGCCGGCTGTCCATTTGTTATCAGCAAGTTATCAGCTGCTGGGCCAATGCCTGTCAACTGGGTGTTGGCTGACCGTTTGTTATTGGTGATTCAGAGCACAAGCGACCCCATCTATTTATTAGCATTGAATGCTTCTGAATGATGTCGGTGTTCATTTGCTAGCCATCTGAAGAGATTGGCTTAGGCATCCAAGACGGGTGATAGCCAAGGATATCAAATCAGGGAAATTATAGGTGATCGTCTATAACCCTGCTGCAAACTTGCTAGGTATAACACTACCCCCTCTCATTCAGAGTTTGTCTCTGACCGACCATACTATTCTGCATTTCCTTGCTTTTGGCCAAATATCAACCAGTGCGCGAAAGTGAATTATTCGAAATACTCGATACAGTGGATCTGCAATGACCATTTCGCTTTGACCCCTTGCTGATGGCCAGCCAAGGCATGCAAGCACATTCAACCAATCAGTTTGCTTATGTCAAGATGAGACATATGGCAGCAAGCAGAATCAATCAATCAGGTTTCATCCAGTTAAGACACTTTGCTTTTGTTTGTTTTCTTTGATTATGACAAATCTTGACCCTGCGTGCCCTTAAAACGAAATCCCATCCTTCTTTTATGATCTGGACAATATGACTGGTTGTGCCCGTAACTAATTCCTTCATCAGGTGTCCTGCTAGCTGTTAAACACTCTTTGTGGGGAAAAAGTACTTGCTCAACCATTTTTACTGGATCATGTTATCCTTTGTGGCCTCAGAATTCCATCTGTGATACTCCTTCAACAGTCACTTGTGTCGAAGTTCTCATGAAATTCCTCAGTCCGATCCACATCTTCCGGAAACCCCTTCCACTTGACGAGATATAAAACCTGTTTAGGTTTTTTGCTCTACTGGCTGCCCATAACTTCCTCAACTTCCAAGCATGTTTCGTACTTGTAGCCATCGACATCATATTGAATCATATTCCAGTCACTGGCTCAAGCAAGCTGAGGTGAAGGAATAGCAGGGTTTGTGGCGAATTGATAAGGTTCAATGAGTGATACATGGAATGCATTGTGAATACACAATTGATTCAGTAACTCAAGCTTATTAGCAGTGGGCAAGAGCACCTTCAAAATAATGAAGGGTCAATAAAGCTTCGCATCTCGTTTCCTAGATGGTCTTTGTATTTTGAGGTTGTTTCTATTTAGCATAACTCAATCACCTACCAAATACTTTGGAGGTTCCTCAGCACACCAGTCATCGTACTTTCTTATTGTCTTCTACGGCTGTTCTAAGCTGTTATGGCAATATACATGCACACTGGTCATCTAGTAAACGTAGTTTTTGGATGCTGGATTCTTTGTACTACTTCGATGGGCCAATTCAATCTGGAATTGAATTCATCATTTGCAATGAATGGTGACATTTGTATATCAGTGGTGAGAGAGTTATTATTGGCATACACTGCCATTGGTAATATCTTGGACCAATTGTTCTACTTATAATTGCAGTAATTGCGCAGATAGTATTTGAGCGTTTGGTTGACTTTTCCTGATTGTTCATCCATTTCAGGGTAGAATAGAAAAGTCATCTTGAATCTGATATCAAGAGCTTTGACCAGCAAGGACCTAAATGTGGAGGTAAACTTAGATACCTCATTCGACACTATGTTCCATGGTAGACCATGAGATCTCCATATTTCATTCAGGAAGATTTTGACCAGGTCTGTATCTCTCTTCTCTCTATCATTCAATGCAATGAATGTAGCCATTTTGCGGAATCGGTCAACAAATACACATACCAATAAACATCTGTCCGATATTGGCAATTGGATGATAAAGTCAATGGAAATTGTTCCCCACAGGTGGTACGTGAATTCGAGTGGTGGTAGGTGTCCGTAATGAGCATAACAAGCTGCTTTATGCCTTTGGCACTCTGGATATGAGTGGACATAATGTTTGATGAATTTCTCCATTTCCAGCCTGAAGAAGTTTCGTCTGACCAGCTCAATTGTCCTATCCTGCCTCCATATGTCGACACCTCTTTGAATCGTACTCTACTTCCGATATCTTTTGCTTCCACTGCAAATCAACAGGAATCCACACTATGTATTTAAAATACAGGGCTTCATCTTTGAACGATATATCGGGGCTTGGGTTTCCTTCCATAGCTTGGATGTACTCTTCATCCCATGCAGCATCACTATTAGCCATGCTGACCACTGCTTCCAACAGCCATGAGTTGAACTGGACTACTGAGATGGCTCTCAACTTTATAGAAAAAATCTCAATCCGTTCGCCTCCTACCATCATTGCTGTTACTTTAACTGTTTCTCCTTGAGAACATACCAACTGATCAGGTCTCACAAAGTGGTGAATGAACTGGTTTTGGTGTTCTTTGGCACTACCCCTGCCTTATTTAGAGTGCTACACTGAACCTTCGATAATGTATCCGGTTTCCCATTTGCACTACTGGGTCAGTAGAATATCTTGACAGCATATGCTGCCAGTTCTTGGGCCCAGAAGGCATGCCCTTGATTCAAGATATTTGTAGTCATAAAGTATTCGAAATTCTTGAAATCGGTGAAGCCACTGATTGAGTGGGCGGCACGTCCAAGATAATGTCTCCATTCTTTGAATGTGGATACTATGGTGAGTATCACTTTGTTATGGATTTTGTAGTTGATCATAGCTTCATCCATTTTTCCAAAGTGTCAGGCTATAGGGTGCAATTGTCCATCATTGACATGGTAGAGTACTGTGCCGATTGCAAAATCACATGCGTCAGTTTCAATCACCACCAGCCAGACATGCTCGAAAAACCATAATGTGGGAGCCTCTGTAAAGTACTTCTTCAGCATATCCATGGCTATTTGATTTCGCGAATTTGCTTTCTAGTCAAACATGACTTTCGTTTTCTGGGTCAATTCTGTTAATGGGTGATATATGTTTGAAAATCCTTCGAAGAAGTGTTGTCATGGTTGTAGAGGCATGCGGACCAAAAAGGGAACAGTGATCAACAAAGCAGAGATGAAGATCACAAAGGGAATCAGGTTTCATTAGAAGGAATCAGGTTTTGTTTGAAGGAATCATGTATCGTTTGATGGAAACAGGTTATTTTGAAAGAAATCACGTTTCATTGGAAGGAATCAGGTTTCATTTGAAAGAAATCAGGGTTCATTATAAGGAAACAGGTTTTGTTGGTTGCATTGTAAATTTGGTGTTATGGTTATGGTGTGAGCCATGGATTGAAAGGGTTGCATATATACTTGGATGTGGTCAGGATGTATTTTGGAACAAGTGAGCACAGGTGACAACAGGTGGGTTAGCTGAATATCAGGTCAATGGATTCACGGGGAATATGTTTGTTGTTTATTCGTTGTCTAGTCTACAAAACAATCAATAGCTTCAGCACCACCCTCTTTTCACTTTTGTAATTCTGGATGTCAAGTCTCTTGTCTTGTTTGCAATACTTGCAATTCTGAATCTGAGTTTGGTTTTAATAACCCCTAGAACTCCAAGCCTTGAAACCTTGGTAGATATGTTGTCAAAAACTGCGCATAATTAATTGGTTCTCAAAATTGCCAACAGATGAAAACATAGCGCAGCAAATGTTACAGAATCTGTTAAAAACATAACTGTCACTTCCATGAAGGTATAGACAGATATACCTCAAAATATAACCAGTAGCATCAATTTTAGACCTGTTCTTCTGTCAATGGTTCAGGGCCCAGATATTGAGGGTTCAGGGCTCAGGGTTCCAAGGGTAATTAAAACCGACAGCTGGAGTGCTTAAAGAGTTGAAAATAGCTTGTAGCTGAAGAACAAAGAAAGAGATTTGGTCCAGAATCACTAAGGGTAAAAGAAGAGAAAGCTGAAGCTTTTTGATAGTTTTGTAGACTAGAAAATAAGTGAAGAAAGCAACTTATCCTCCACTGAATACCTGGTTTAAATATTGTGATTTCGTCTATAATGCACTTGTTCAATAATACATCTGAACTACTGCTATCTTTGTACACCATCTTTGCACGATTCTTTCTTTCCCAACAATACCTAATTCTGTCCATTCGAAATCTGTTTTCATTCTCATCATGCATCAGTCTCAGTTCCAAACCTGATTCGATTCTGGTCTTACTTAACCTCCATACAAAGTCTGATTTGGTTTCTATTGTATCTAATCCTTTGTATTACTCACCGATCCATACTCTACCATGGATTGGAACTCAGCACAACTGTGACAATTGTGAGTCATAGTATTATTGAGTTATAATCTGACCTTCAGAATTGTTTATGACATGCAGCACACAGGTGTGTGCCTCCGGACCAACCGAATTCTTTTGATATGATGACTGCCATGCAAATAGGCCTTGATCAATGGAGAGCAGCTCTGCTGATCAGAGTCAACATGTATGCTGAGGCCTCCAGCAGTCATCGGCTTCTTGGCTGGCACTATTTAGCTGGTTGCCCACTGTCCACTTGTTATTGGATAGTCATCAGCATTATGGCTGATACCATTCAGCTATTTGTAGGCTGTCTATTTGTTATTGGCAATTCAGAGCAGAAGTGACGGCAGCCATTTACCTGCCATCATTCTTTATGAATTGTGTAGGTATTCTTGTGGTGGCCATTCGAAAAGATTGGCTCTGGCATCCAAGCCAAGTGATTAGCAATGCCATCCATTCAGGGAAGTTGTGGTTGATCCTATATGACCCCACTGTAAACTTGCTAGGTTTTACAACAATCCTGGTGATAATAAACTTCCAATAAAAATATCAGTGATCATACTCTTACAAAATCTGTATAAAATCACATCAATACTATTATTTTGTAGTTGACAAATATTCCAATATTTATTTGTATATTAATATCAACAATATAAAGAATATTATTTTGGTAGATTCATAAAACACCCAAATATGGATTACTTTTTCTGTACTCACTAAAATATGGAATGGCATTAAACTTCACAATAATTGACATATAATAATATAACTAATCATATAACTTGCTATAACCAGAATTTCAGTTATATTCTGCAGATTTAGATTTATTGTAAATTATTTCCTGTGCTCTTTTCACTAACCTTGCAACTTCCTTGACTTATTCAATTAGTGTCTCTATTGTTTTACAATCATCTTCTGTAAATGCATCTGCGAGGTAGCTACTACCTGATAGTAGTGGGTTTTCTGTATATATATCATTCTGTTTAGACTTTAACTGTTGATGTATGGCACCATCATTTTTTTGACTCCTGATATGGTACAAATTTTTGACTGTATTCTTTGCAATAATGTTACTTTTTTGTATATTTTGCAGTATTTGAATTACTGCCATTATTCATTGCAGCTATAGTATGTTTCAATCTTTTGAGTTCTGTTTAGAAAGTTTTTACAACTTCTTTTTCTGCTTTCTACTTTGAGCTGCACCACAATCTTCTGGCTAACTAGTCTTGTTTAAGTTTGCTGTTGGCAGTTGTTGGCTGCTACTGCTCAAGCATTTTTGCCTGAAAACCAACATTTCTAAGTATTTATGCTTTCAATCTTCATCAGCAAGTACCTCCTCTGCCGCCCCACCAAGTTGATCAATAATACACTTACACTTGTGATAGAAAGGTATGGTTCCTGGTTCAGATATATATTAGTATGTTGCAGGTAATCGACTGCCCCAGAAGGTCTTGGGGTTACAGAAACAGTAGATTGATTACAGGTATTCTGTGTCAATCGTATCTATTTAATTATCAATTCAATTCAAACAACAATGTATGAACAAATAAATCCATAAATATCAGTTGCTGCAAATATTATATATGTATTCTAGAATATGTTCTTCTATATTATAAGCCAGTAACATAGTTCATAATTGATCCAAAATTCCAAGCCTTTCAATTCAATTGCAGGGATAGTATTTTTAAAATTGGCCTTTGGTAACATTTCTGCCCTATTTTAGGTAATTGCCTCACTCTACAGTATTTGATTCAAGAAATGAGTCAAAGAAACCAATATCAAGTGATTGTCAATAGTCAAGTAGAGTGGACTGTGAAGTAACATCAGCAAAATGTAAAATACTCCCAGAGAGTTGGTATAATCACCAGGAAAAATGGCGTAGTTTCGGACCCTCCTGGAGCTCTGACCAAACCTTCAGAAGACTTCTGGAGCATGGGACGGTACTCTGGGAGCCTCCAGGCAATATAGAGTAGTTTCGGACCGTTTTGGAGCACTCACAGAAACTCCAGGAGAGTTCCAAAGAATGGGAAGGTACTCTGTGAACATTCGCGAGAAATTGACATAGTTTCAGACCCTCCTGGAGCTCTTACCAACACTTCGGGGGCCTCTTGGGGAAATGGACATGGTTTCAGACCCTCCTGGAGCTCTCACCAACCGTCCCAGAGACACCATGAACATTCGCAAATTATTCTAGGAGCTTCCAGGAGAAAGGGCCAGAATCCAAACCCATTTTAAGCTTCTCACAAAACCTCCCAGCACACCAAAAACCTTATTCCTACTTTACCTGCGCGCACCTAACCTCCCAACCCACCTGAAAAGTTGTTGAACTGTTTTGAATTGCACTGCACTTTATTTTTTGGACCGATGGGCTTTTGCACTGTCCAACCATCATTCATATTGATAAACTATAAATGCCATATCACTCTACAAATTGTCATTGCAACTCATGTCCCACCTCACAAAACACCCAGCCGGCCTAAATGCCGATCATAGGTATGCTTAAAGCTACCTTGTAACTCTCAATATACAGTCTAGTACAAATCCAGGTCTACTGGGTTGTTCAAAAACTTTACACTTGTATTGCCACGGTAACTACCACAGCCTATTACATCTTCTGTATCCGCTCTGACCAAATGTGCAGGACCGACAATTGCTCCAAACGGAACAATGTGCATTTTATGAATCAATTTTACCACTCGAATGAACCTTCAATCGTGTCAGCCCAGCCCCTTCGGTCTTGAAATTTTGTTGGAATCACCACTGTATACACATCAGGTTGAAGAAGTAATAGCCATTCACGTCTCTTTTCACATCATTTGGAAAATGCTGGTAGTATTGTTCCCTCAGATAGATGTTCTCGAAACCGTAGAATCTTGTTTGGTGGCATCCAAGATAATTATAAGATTGGAAATGATGGGACTTGCCCTTGACAGTTGTTGTCAATGTGATTATGCTCACTCTGTACATGTTGAACCCACACAGTATGTGTTTTAGGCATCATGCCCTTATTAGCATTTGTATAATCCACATTACAGTCAAGCCCTATTTGCTCGATGGTTGCTGAGGAATCAAACAAATGGTGATAATAGCATAGACCATAGAATAGTTTGATTCGATCTTTGTCCATTAGTGTCTTAAAATTGTAGCCCAACACAAGACCTGAAATTGCTGTTCCCCAATCTTCTTCAATTTGAGCACGAAATAGCTTTCCAAGATTGGGAATATCCAAATCACCAGCTACATCTGTAAGTGATTTTAGTTTGATACACCTACACTCCCCACAGACGTGTTTTTCTCTCAAGTTATACATATTTGGCGTTACTGTGTGAATTATTGGCTCAGGCTGTCTGTTTTTGAGCT
Source organism: Trichophaea hybrida (assembly GCA_015178995.1). NCBI lineage: Eukaryota > Fungi > Ascomycota > Pezizomycetes > Pezizales > Pyronemataceae > Trichophaea > Trichophaea hybrida. The sequence continues at coordinate 18,296 of WHVE01000552.1, forward strand.
GTAGTCGGTGGGCTCGGTGTGTATTTTGTCATTTGGCAACCGCTAATAATAGATTGAAAGCCTAGGTTCAAGTAAGCAGGACTGGCCAATCAGTTCATTAATACGAAAGCTACTCTCGAATAATTTCTCACCTTAGCTAAATCCACATCATTCCAGCTATGAAGTGCAAGGTAATGCAGAGTTTGTTCCATATAGTCAAGGCCACTGCGGTGGTCATTGTATTTGAGAATTTGTCGAGTATGATTCACTCTATTGCTGGACCAGTAGTAATCTTCAAAATTGTGAATATGTGATAATTCTGAGATATACATTGTGAAATTGTGTCCTAAACCCATTCGCCAAACTGACTCTGTTTTAGGGCTGACCACATGCATCTTGGGGTAACCAAAGTGCACTATCGGATGTTCAATTGCCTTTTGGAGCTTATGAATGCCATGTTGCTTCCATGAAGTTTCAAATTCAGCCATTCGCTTATAAAATGACCTACTGAAAAGATACTGTTGTGCCGCAGTGATTCTGTATATCCCTCATTCCAGATTGTTGGTAATCAAATCTCTGTCATCAATCTCAGAATGATCCAGACATACTTGAAATTGTTTGCATTTGGCCACATTAATTCTATGGGCCCATACACTTCTGCCTCTACTGCAACTTGGATCTTGACAATCGTTTGCTCCCATATTCTCACAGATTCTTGTTTCAGCTTATTCATAACTTTGGCTTTTGCAGTCTTTGACATTTTCTGTTTTCGGAAACTCATTTTCAACCTATAGAATTGTTTTAGCACATCATCAAGTACAGTGAGGAATAGATCAAAGTTGCTTCATTGGCTTATGAGAAGGCAGAATTCACATAATGCCGACACGGTTTCCATTGTGTCTTCATCAGGTAAGATCTCGTCTGCATTTGATTTGTTGATAAGGATTTTGTTCACTATTGTCAGCTGGAAGAAACATTATTGAAGAAATCAAGAGAAATGGAGGTCATAGATGAAAGACCCATCGAATCAGGAACAATTACAACCATGGCAAAGTCAAATATAGAAATAAAGTCACACCAGGTACAACTACTTTCATTTGTAACCAAATTAGAACACTACCTGACAGTATTAGGACTATCTTGGATGCAACCCCATAATGGAACAGTTAAATTTCAGAGTCGCTGCATTGGTCACGAAAGCAGTCACTACTAACAGCATCGTCAACTCCACTTGAGCCCAAGGTCATGGGGTAATCATATGGAAACAAAAACTGATCTGGAGAAACTGAAGCTTGATATCTGCACAGTAGCCACCTCACCTTGTATGAGATGAATAAAGAAGGACAAAATCAAGGTTTATTCTGTTCCATTGTATGAGGTCAAAAAAGCCCTGAGGATAATGGATCTACAAGGGAAACTGTTGAGAGAAGTCATTCCAAAGAAAGATCATGAATATATACCCCAATTCAGTAAGATCATTCCTCAAACGCTGCCCCTGTACCAATCCCACAATCATCAAATCGAGCTATATGAAGGAATCATACTGCTTTTTGGACCTATTTACATCCTGAGATGAAAACAGCTACAAGTCCTTAAGGAATCAATAGAAAAGAACCAATCTGAAGAGTCAATTTGATTATCATCATCCCCTTGTGGATCACCTGTTGCTCTTGCCCGACAGCCAAGACAGTGTCTGTGTCTGTATGGCCATTATCGATAATTAAATAAAGGAATGATAAAGAATTGGTATCTCTTTCTATAAATTCAACATATGCTGTTAAGACTATCTAAAGCCCGTTACTACACCAAGTTAGGCATCTGCAACATTTATATTATGAGCAGAATTACAAAAGAAGATGAATGGAAAACAGCTATTAGGACCTGCTATGGACTTTTCAAATCCCTAGAAATGCCATTCAGGCTCACCAAATTGCTGGTGTCATTTCAAGAGTGTATCAACGACACATTTCAACCCTTCCTTGATATATGCAGTACTGCCCATTTGGACAATATTCTTAATCATAGTGATAACTTCAAGGAATACAAGGACATGTCAAAGAAATCATCACTATACTCAAGGAAGCCGGTCTATACCAAAATGCAGAAACATGAGAGTTCCACAGGAAAGAAGTCAAATATGTAGGATTAATTGTGGGAGTAAACAGAATCAGAATGTATCTGCACAAAGTCCGAGCAGTTGAGAACTGGAAAGCACAGGTGAAACTTAAGGAAGTCCAAGCCTTCCTTGGCTTTGCTAATATTTACCAACGATACATATGGAATTATTGCAAAGTAGTACAACCACGAACAAAACTCATAAAAATCCGAGTACCCTTCTGCTGGAGACCAGATCAGAAAATGGCCAGCGCAAAACTTAAAAGGGCCTTTAGAACACCACCTGTACTAGCCATTTTCAATTATAAGACCAAGATATTCATCAAAACTGACACCTCAAGTTGGGTATCCACAGGAGTCCACTTCCAGTATGATGACCCCGGTAAACAATGCCCAGTTGTATTCTGATGCCACAACATTCCCCACCAAAGAAAATTATCTAATCTACAATCAAAAATTATGCACAACTGTCAAATGCCTGAAACAATGGAGACCAGAATGTGAAAGTTCAACAAACCCAATGAAGATTTGCACAGACCACCAGAACTTGAAATTGTTCATGCCATCCAAACTGTTGAATCGAAGGCAAACCAGATAGTCCAAATTCCTGTCAAGGTTTGAATTCAAGATTGTTTACTGACCAGAAAAGCAAGGTCAAAAACCCAATGTACTTACAACAATGCCAGAAGATATTCCTCAGAAAGGGAGGGCAGAAATAATCCAACAAAACATACAAAAGATGGAAAACCTCAACAAAAGGGTATATTAAGGGTTCATCTTAGCATTTGCAGAAACAGTCAATCTTGATATCTCTGTAAGTCCTGAGAAGTTATAGAATTGGGTTGAAAAAGTGTGCCAGCAATGTCCATTCAACAGCAGTGAAAACCTGCAAATCCATAATCCCCTGATAGAAATCTTGTAAGCATAGCAAGTGCAACAAACCGACAAGAATAAGCTGAACAGAATTCGGGAGTACTATGACTCCCCAGTTTCGGCATACCCAGGAGGAGCAAAAACTTATCACTTGTTAAGCTGAAACCATTCCTGGAATCTGACGAGATATGACATGCATGGATATGTGTGCAATTGTTCTATATGTCAACGAAGCAATGCAACTCATGAAATGATTCATGGATTGTTACAACTATTGGAAATCCTGGAGAAATCATGGAGATATCTGATCATGCACTTGATGGTCACCCTACAAGTCAGCGAATGGTTCAATGCAATATGCATAGTTGTTGACCACCTAATGCGAATGAGACATCTAGTACCTTGAATGGACAACGTCAATGATCAGAAACTAGGCAAAATGAACATAAAAGAACTGTTCTCACTGCATGCACTGCCCCAGACAATAATATTGGATCCAGGAACACAATTTGTGTTGGTGTTCCGGAGACGCATCTGCTAGGAACGGGGAATCGAACAATGATTATCGACTGTATTTCATCCTCAGACCACTGGCCATACCGAAAGAATACACTTGGAAATGGAACATTATCTCCAGAACTTTGATAATCATCAGCAGCATGATTGGATCCAATAGCTACCATTGGTGGAATTTGCAGCTAACAATCATATCTTGGAGATAACCAATCACTCTGCATTTTTTGGTTACTACAGCTTTCACCCCAGAATGAGCTTCGGCCAATGCCCAATCAATGATCCTAACAATATTCACCAAGTTAATACCCTGTGGATGGCACATTGAATTGGGCAACCATATAGCACACTCAGATTCAGGATGAAAAGAGTACAGGACCTATAGTCTGAACTGGCCAACAAGTCCCGAAGACCCAGAGTTGAGCTGGTAGAAAGACATAGTGTCTGGCTAGATGTGAGGAACATATCAACTGCCAGATCAACCAAGCAGTTTGACAGGAAACACATAGGACCATATGAAGTCCTTGAAGTCAACAGCCCCTGAGCCTATCAGATCAAATTACCAAGTCTGCTACACAGTAATGATATTTGTAATGACGGAGGCTGAGTGATGGCCGAGGGATGAGGCCGGGTAACGACCCCGGTACATAGACACTTCACAGGAGTGCAATTGCACTCCAGCAATAATGTTACATATTACTCAACCCCATATAATCACGTACTATCATCTGCAACCGGATCTATTCAATTTGTTATCTCTGGCCGTATGGAGCCCTACTACCACGTAGTAGTCCATACACTAAGATTGCTGTTCAGAAATTGGATACATTTCGTTCACGGAATTCGCGATGAACCCCATTTTTCCAATGTGCAACTACATGTACAAAGACATACAAAGACCTCCAAACACATGCAATTATACACACAATTCCGTTAGAGAAGTCATCTAGAACTCAATGCTATGTCGCTGACCTTTGTGAGAGCGAGAATACTCTACAGTGATCGGTGGTGGGCTACCAGCCATGGCAATTGATCACCGGAACCCAGCGGTTCTACGGGTGTCGAAATCAGAAACAAAGTGCAAATCATTACCGATCACGATGCCAAAGATCACAAATTCAACTGAGATAATCTCAATACTCAAACAGAGGATTACCATTGGCATTCCGGAGATGCAGGCGGATACACACTAGTTATTAGCGATGCTCATAACTATTTATCGATTATCACCATTTCACAGAATTACAGATTGAACACTAATAGTCACAGTAGCGGGAAGTTCTGATAAGTTTACTATCCAATTGACCTGGTTGACGGTTACAGAGACCATCCCCAGAAGATTCAGACGTTGATTGTTCCTTGAAATGCAATACCGGCCACAATGTTTTTACCCCCGAGGTAACATTCAAAACATCTTTCAAAAGGAGAAATTGTATACGAACGATTAACCGATTAGTTGGATGACTATCGAAGGCCTTGGAGCCGTATCAAAGACGCGTCAATTGATCATTGGATACAAAGTCACCCACAAAAAATGCATTCCATTCAAGCTCATATCATGAATATCTCATACCGAAGGGAGCAGAAGCTCTGAAACGCAGATACGAAGTGTCGGTATTCCCTGAGCATGGAAGTGCATCAGAACGATCACACAAGCACGGAAGTGCATCTACGGACATTAATTCTATGGCGAATGATTGAACGAGCACAGAAGTGCATTTACGGCGAATAATTGAATGTGTACGGAAGTGCATTTACTGCAAATGATAAAACCAGCACAGAAGAGCATCTACGGAAAATACATATTTGGAGAATGATGGCACACACGATCGGATGATCACAATTACCGCTCTAGTGGACATCAGTTTTACGCATGGTGGATCACTAGTTCATCGAGACTTAATGTCAATGCAACTTCATCACGGGATGAAAATCCAAGTCGCAAGCAATGTGCAAAACCAAGGAAAGTCAAAACATCATGACGCCACCCAAGGCCATGGTCGATACTGAAGAACCAGCTGGAAGCTTCCAGACCTTGCCAAACTTCACTTTTCAAAACTTACAAGCACTGAGACTTAATAAATATACCTAAATTGAGTGATCAACAGTAGCAGATTCTTTCGAGTTGATTCGGAAGTCATTCAGTCTCTGCAGATAAGTCACCAGCCAAGATGGCCATGCTCGAAATGCGTCCGACAGGAGAAATTACGAACAAATGGGAGCATAAAACTAGTCGAAACTCAATGGAATATGAAGTCCAAGCGAAGCCTTCATCTCCACGTTGATTCATGGCATCAAGATCAATGGCAAAAGCCCAGTCGACACCAGTTACTATTGTAGGGGATCTACAGACGCAGTGTGCCAGCGAAGAATGCCTACACATGATCATTCGACCTCCACCTTGACCCACATTTACGGCTTACAGTGCCAAGATGGCTGAATGCTACGAGATTCACGTTTACGGATAATTGAAACTTGAGATTACCAAACATTTGATCAACACTGCCGACCACACTTATGATCTTGTGATTACCCTTCTACTACCCTGGGAGGTGGTTCAAGGGCGATTCTCAATTTAATCTATGGACGATTGGAAGTACGAAACTCCACACATACCTCCAATGAACACCGCCACTGAATTCGACTCTCATCACAGTCGAAGTTGGAATTCGGGATCAACAACGCGAAATGCTACCTGTGTACCAGCACTTACCGACTGTGGCCTGACAAGCATCTTTATGTCTCCAAGGCCTCTTGGCAAATTCAGCCTGGCGGACGAAGCACCAGGCATCCGCATCCTTGTGTTGGATGGGTGTGAAATGGTTTCTGCGAGGAAGCCGAGTGGTGATGATGAGAGTTCAGTTCCTAGAACATCTCATACTGGTTGACAAGCCAACTACATATCAGAGGTTGACGAACCAATGGTAATCTTCTATCGGCACCAATTGAGTGTGTACGAATGGAAGTGGGAAGTGCTCACATATGGATTTTAGCCACCGGGGGTGCAGCGAGGTTCCTAGGTTCCTTCTCCAGCTATATGTTTTACCTCCCTATGGACACCAAATTGGAGTGCTCCAGGAGAAGAAGATATGTGCACTTGAAAAACATCTCACGGTGCAATGGGCCCATAAGATTCTCCTCAGAATATATACATCCTTGGAGTTAGTGCATACGCATGGCATTTGTCACACGGATTGGGCAACACTCAGGGCTGCTGGGAGTGACTTTGGATATCAAACCCTCGGACATTCCAGGCATGACCCAAGCGCCAGACAATGACGAGCAAAGAGAAGCGGCGGTAGATGCGGCAATTGAGTTTACCAACAATGGGGTCCTTGAATGACTGCTACCAGGCAGCGAGTCAAGAAGGCAGTACACCAGCTGCAGTGCCTTGGTTTCTTTGTGGACGGCCATTGGACCTGTGGCTCCTGGTTTCCGCGACATCTACCCCTCCATCTTTTTCATTATCATTTGAAGCCAATGCTGGTGAACCAGGTATGGTGCCTTACTGATCGATATCAGTCCATATGAACGTCCGAGAAGAGTTGCACATGGAAGACCATATTTACCCCGAATTGATTCCCAATGAAAAACAACTGCCAGGCGGATGGAAACCTTGACACAACCACCGCTTATGCATGTCAGTGAAACCTTTTGAAACTGAGAAAGTTATGGCTGGGTCACGGAATGCAAATTTCATTAGTGTATGTGCAATTGCACACACTCCCAAGAATGATAATAAGAGTCTTTTTGTCCATATGGCAACCGATTCAATGTTTTGTTGAACCTCTACAATATGTTTTTGAAATTCTCACTTGAGATGACACGCAACAAGAGTGGCAATCACTAGTATCAAGTGACGATGGCAATGAGAAGTGCCGGAATCAATGACAATCGACAAGAGAATCAATATAACAATCGATACCATGGAGGCAGACTTGAAACTCCAAGTTGACGATCGATGGACACCTTCATGAATTTAGGAGAAACACCTGCTAGGTGGATGGCACTGATTGAGCCACAGGAAAGCCACGGAATTGAGAATTCACGAGTGCAATACGCAATCGCATACACTCCCGAGCGACATCATGAGAGTCTTATTGCCTATATGGCGGTATAGAGTCACGTTTGAAATTCTACCCTTTTCTTTAAGCAGCACTTACTTTAAAAGAAATGCTGCGAGATTTGCAATCGAATGCAGGATAACCAGTTTCGAGCTACTATGGAAGTCGATACAATCGATAAAGTCGGTATCAATGAGAATCGATAAAACAATCGACATGAGACTTCACACTGTATGCACCGGAGATATTGACTTGTGCTTTTGTTGAGCTTCTGGTCACTTTGTCAGTTGATTCAATCACTGGGCCTTGTGGCTTCTTTGTAGCTACAACGGTCCATTGCACACAGTTGATATGCCTTTGTACTGTTCGATTTGTGGTTATTTTGTCTCCAGATGGGGCTTGCTATGAGAATCAAGAGTCTGATGGTGACTACCAGTTAGCATATCAGTATTGGAGTATGTATGGTCATGGGCGTCCTTGTCAGGAGCCATATGTATAAGGCCTACTTTTCTAGCACCTGCAGCAGGTGGGCTTCGGTCTCCCTGCCCATCATTGTGCCCAGTTGTATGTGATGGCAGACCAGTATCAGCTCCAGCCATATTATCAGTGGTGACTTTTCCACTTCTGGTGCAGCCATAACAGATGCTGTCACCTGCTCTACTCTCTTCAGTGCAGCCATGGATCATCTCCTCATCCATTCCACCAGGATCTTTGCCAATCATCTCCATGTGTACTTCTGCTTGTGGTAGATCAAATATGCCAATTTGGGTAGTTTCTGATCAGTGCTTTCTTATCAGTGATTGTAGGCATGATAGGTATGAATTTCTTTGCTTGTCAAAGATGACATCTGATTGAGTCCTTATCGTCCTAATGCTGGGTCCCAAATCTTGCAAGTCATAGTACTGTCATATACATAGCGGACTATCATGCTGCCGGGTCAAGATCGGTGGCCATGCTTCCTATCGATAAGCTGGTGTTCTGGTTGTTATTGACGATGTTGCATCCAAATCAATGAAGATGATCACATGGAGCTTAATAATTTCTTGGCTTTCTTGTCAGATGCTCAGCTGGTTTATTGTATTCTTGCTTTCTGTAGCTGTTGAGTATTGCGAATAGAGTGTCATATGGAACCATGCAGCCATTTCAATCATCTCTGTTAGTTTGGCCTTTGTTTGTCATTGCCTGGTGTAGATACAGAGCCATAATTACTTCTTCCCCCACAATTTGTACGGGGCTAGAGGGTTGATGATCATGGCTCGTGCCATCTCTGAGATTATTCTGACTATTCTTTTAGTGACACTATTTTTATGGTCAGCATTTGGAGGACAGAATTCCAAAGCGGTACCATCTACTGCCAGAAGAATCTCGAAATTCTTGTTATTGAATTCTGCTGAGCCATTGTCATATCAGAATTGTTTCATTTTGTACCCTTCGTAATGTCCATCAACTTTGGCTTAGAAGTGCTGATATACAGTGATGCAAGTTTCTAGTTACTTATGTGGAACTAGGTGGACAGTTGTCCAGCCTGTATAGTCATCAATGAAGAGGAAACAGTGTAGGTCGCCAGCCATTGTCAGAGTTTCAAAAGGGCCGCATGTTTCGAAGTGTACTACTTTGTATATCATTGTGACTCCCCAAATCTTGGTGCATATAAATTTTTATTTGTGGTTTGCATGGGTGCAAACGTCACCTATTTGGGAGTTTATGATCTTGGAGCCGTCAAATGGACTTTTCATTGCTGCAGGGTACGGATGAGCCAATTGGCAATGCCATAGGTGGGAGGTAATTAACGATATATTTGGTTCGCAAGTAGTTGTGATAAGCCCACATGTAGGCTGGCTTCCGCCAGTTTCAGAGGTGAGATCTTGAGCATCGACTTGATATTGGAGAATGTAGAGGTCTCCTACTCATTTGGCAATAAATGCAATTGAGTCCATCAATATAGAGCAGACGCCATATCGAAAGTTAGTCGTGTAGTGCGAGCAGTCAAGCCGCTTGATTGAGAGTGAAGATAAATAAACCAAAGGTGTGTAGAGTGCTTTCAGACATAAAGTAGTCAATCTCTGTAATATGTCAGTGAAACTATGGTGGGTAGCAATTACCATTGTTTCATCTCCGAGTTTGATAGAGATTGGAAATGCCAGCATTTCATAAAAAATGAACAAGTGAAGTGCTTACACCTATGGGGGGATACACATGAATCTACAATACAGGTTGTGGACGTAATTGTGCAGAATAAAGCATTTGCAGTGGACTGGATGACATGGGTGGTATGGCCAATGGTGGCTTGTTCGATGTTGTGGGATAGTCAGAAGTGGTCTTTTCTGGCTGGAATGCTGTGCTGGGTCTGTGCTGCATATGCTTCCGACATTTTGTCAATACCACCGGTATTTTGCTTCATGACCATCTTTTGGTTGTCCAACCCTTTCTTGCACACCTGGCATTTCGTTTGAACATGCCCTTGTTTTCTGCAGTAGATGCATGACCTGTTGTCTTTCTTTTTGAAGATACCACAGCCACTGTATGTACTGCACCATTTGAGGATTCCACAATTCTTGGTGCTAGGTCATTTATCTTACAGTGCATGCAGGAGTATTCATTACCTTCTTCATGCTTGGTTTCTCCACCTCAATTTCCGTATTCTCGCCAGTTACCATGGCTCTGGCCACGGCCTTTGTAGCCGCCTCATTGTGTGTAGAATGCTGATCTTGTGGTGGTGTCTCCAAGTTCTTTTTCAAGGTTGGTCTTGTTTTTGTCTCGTTTAATGGAATCCATCACTTGAAGTGGAGAGGGTGCTGGAGATGGATGTTCAAAGACCTTAATTGACATTTCATATTCTATTGGTACAGTAGTGAAGATGTGGATATTGAGTGATTTGTCGATGATTACTTCAGGGGTGCTGAGTAATTCGTGCCAACAGTTAAGAAGTGGTGTGATATTTTTCTGCATTCCTTTGTCATGGATTGGACAGGCCAAATGGAACCTGCGAAGGATTTGGGTAGGTCCGATTTTAATAGTAGTGTTGTTGAATTGATTTTGGAGGATTTCCCACATTGTAGCTGGATCATCGATATGCTTGATGTATGCAAGTACATGGTCACAGCACCCCATGTACATTTGTGCTTGATTATTGCCGGCTTGTTTCTGCCCATCGCATTGTTGATATCAAAAGACGGAGCCTGAGCCAACGGGCAGGAGCTCTTTGCCAGTAACAATTTCATATGCATTCATGGCAATCAGTAGATGGAACATCTTTTGGCTCCAAATGGAGTAGTTCGATTCGGTTAGCTTTGGAATACTTCCGAAGTCAGTATAGTAGGTTGTGGTGGACTTGATGAAGGTGGAACTTTTTGAAGGTGAGACCATGTGATAGTGTTGAGTTCATAGTGGACTGTTTGTTGTAATGTTTTAATGTTGTTGCTGGGTAACAGAGTTTCAGTGATACAGATAAAGTTGGATAATGTGATTACAGTGTAAGGAGTAACCTAAAAATGTATAGAGTATTTCAGACAAATAGATTTTTTAGATGATTGCGACTGGCAGGCTCATAATCTGTTGCTTTGGAAGATGAATAGAATCTTGATTGTGATGATATCTATGTCAAAATCTGTGGTCCATATACAGCCTGCCATACAGTCTAGAACTATAATGATTATGCACCAGTATATATCCTTATATGTTCATATACATCTCAGGTTCTCATACACAATCTCATATACAACCCGATGCATATATGCAACAATATAGCATCCAAGTGTGACAAGTAACAAACAATTACGATTGAATTTGATCATTCTCATTTGAACCTCATTCACCAACATATCAACCATGACCCATTGTTGCCAGAGCTGGGTCAAAAGGCAGTTCACCATTGTTGTTGATGGAAAAGATTGAAAATACAAGGCTGTAGTTTGTGCATCTCAGCCTGTACCCAAGACATCCAATCAATTACGACCTGAACCATTGATGGATTCAAGATCCACTATATTCGTGTTTGCAAGATTTCAAGACAGGAAAAACATCACTCTAAGGGTTCTCTTGGAGACTGGGTGCAATACTCCCATGATGTCAAACCAGTGGGCCGATTCACTTGGTTTTTCATTTGTGACTCAACTCAAACCAGAGATAGTTGAAAACTTTTATGGCAAGAGAGTTGAAGAGGCAGATTGGCAGAACATCTTCTCTGTGATATGAATCTCACTATACCAAAGAAACCTTCCAAATTTGTCTTATGGAGAATTCATCTGACATTATGTTATCTTCCTGGTAGATCATCATGCATGGAGTACTCAGTGGAGTGACACAAGAAAATGACAAGCTCCAGTTTACATCGAAATACTGCCCCCAACACTGTACAAAGCAAGTGGTATCTTGATTTGCAATTGAATATGAGGATTTGATTTTGATGTATGGTACAAATCCTCGATGGATCAGGGTAATTACTTCAAGGCATGTCAACACAGCACACAAGATTGTGATCAATTGGATAGAACAAATTCTATGGCAGTAGAAAGACTTACAAATGTCATACAATGGAAAAACTGCCAATGCTCTTCCACCTCATTGATTCTATAATCATTTCTTTGACTTGAAAGATGGTGAACAACCTCCATGGGGTCCCATCTACATTCTCACAGAAAAGAAGCATTTGATCTTCAAAGAATATCTGAAGTGAATACTTCATTCTAGAACGATCTGTCCTAGCATGTTACCCACAGATATACCCATTCTCTTTTGTCCACAGTCACACAGACGATGCTTATGATTGTGCAAAGATTACAGAAATCCAACTCATGTGACAATTATGAACTGATATCCATTGCCACTTATGATCAAACTTTGGAACAGGGTTGCTGGATTCAGGATTTTCACCAAGATTGATTTGAAGGCAGGGTACAACCTTATATCAATTAAATCCAGTGATGAATAGAAAACAATGTTATGTACAATACATGGACGTTATGAATACCTAGTTATGCCATTTGGATTGGCCAATACGCCAGCTACATTCCAAGATATGGAGAATAAAATCCTTCAAGATGAAAATGATAATGGAGTAGAAGTCTATGTAGATAATATCCTCATCTATAAAGAAAACAAAGCAGAGTATATATGATTTACTAGAGAAGTGCTTCATTGATTACAGGAAAACAACTAAGCTATAGTACCCCACAAGTCCACATGGCACAAGAAATGAGTTGAGTTCCATGGATATGTTATATTGGGAGAAGTTGTCAACGTGTCTGAAGAAAAAATTGACACTATTCTTCAATGGGTGATTCTGGAGTCGGTCAAGGATGCCAGGTCCTCCTTCCGACTCACCAACTTTTATCAATGCTTCATTACAGGATTTTCAATGATATGACATCCTGTTACAGAGATATTGAAGAAAAGGATTGAAAAGTTTAATGGTAAAGCAAATCGCTGAAATCAAATAGCCTTCGATACGCTAAAGAAGTTCTTTACTGAGGCTCCCATATTTCAGCATATTGAGCCGGTTGATCTACAGGTAATTGAGACTGACACAAGCGATTTTGCAATTGGTACAGTATTCTCCTCACTCATTAATGGACGATTGCACTCTATCACTTACCACTCTGGAAAGATGGACAAAGCCAAGAGTAAATGCACAATCCATGACATATAGATGATCGTGATAGTATCTGCATTGAAGAAATAAAAACATTATCTTGAAGGTACTGCTCATCCAATGAATGTGTTCACCAATCACCAGAATTTCAAATTGTGTACGACTTCAATGATCTTGAATTGCAGACAAGTTTGCTGGACTGACGAGCTGGCAGGATATGATTTCAAATATTCTACTGAGCTGGCAGTACAAATGGGAAACTGAATGCATTATGTAGGTGTTTGTAGTACCACCGTCAAACAGGGGGAGGTAGTGCCAAAGATATCGAAAAGCAGCCTATCCACCATGTTCTGAAACCTGATCGGTTGGTCACTTCAGAAGAAGAAATAGTACAAGTGATGGCAATGAAATGACAAGGTGAAAGAATCACAATTTCTTCTGCAAAATTGAGACCAATTCCCATAGTCAAGTTCAATTCATGGCTGTTGGAAGCAGTGGTAAGTACCGCTAACAACAATGTGGCATGGCTAGAGGAGTACATTGGAGCTTTGGAACGAAACCCAAGCCCAGATATATTGTTCGAAGGCAAAGCCTGTCATTATAAATGAATCCAATGGCATCTTGACAATCTGCAGTTGAAAAAACTGATATTGGGATTGAAGCACGATTCAAAGGTGGCTGTATTCATGGGGCAGGAGAAAACATTCGAGCTAGTCAAACAAACTATCTTGTGGCTGGAAATGAAACAATATATCAAGCATTACGTCTGCTCATGCCCTGAATACCAGAATGACATGCCGCTCATCATGCACACTATTGTTTTGTACAGCCCCACAAATTAGCATACTCCACATGAAATTCGATTTCCATAGACCTCAATGTTAAATTTCCACTATCGAATTTTTGCCCATTGATATGGGTAATTGTCAACTGATTCACGAAAATGGCTTACTTCATTCTATTGACAGATGGTGAGAAGAAGGCTACAGACATGGTCAAAATCTTGTTACAAGCAGTATGGAGATTCCAGTGTCTAGTATCAAACATAGTGTCAGATTGGGACGCTAGATTCACCTTTATGTTTTGGGCCTAACTTGTTGAAGCTCCCTATATCAGACAAATTATGTCTTTGCCATTCCCCCCTCAAACCGATTGGCCAACATAGAGAGTCCACCAATAACAGGAATGCTACTTGCAGAATCAAAGCAATTGAGAGCAGGACACTTGGTTTGAGATGTTACCAATGGCAGAGTATACTTATATTGAATTTGCCACAACTGCAATGGGAATATCACTGTTCTTTTCACACATTGAATTTGATCCTGTAATGAATCGGCCCATCCAAGCAGTATCCAAGAATCCGGCATCTGGGTACTATATTCACTAGATGATCAGTGTATATGCACTCTGCCATGAAGGCTGGGAACAGGTATGATAGACAATACAGCAGTGCAATGTGCAATGCTGATGAATGTTCTAAGTATTCAGTTGGCAATTCGGTTATGGTAAACGTGAAGAATCTGGAAACTTGATGACAATCTAGGAAACTCAATGAGAAGCTTCATTGACCCTTCTAGGTCTTGAAGGTACTGTTGTACACCAATATTCCGCTGGAGTTACCGAATCTATGGAGTATGTACAATTCCTTTCACATATTGCTCATCAAATCCTATCAACTCACCCACAATCCCATTAGACTAGTACCAGTACTAGCTAACGATTCAAATGAGCTTTGTTACAATGTGGATGGCTATGAGTACAAAACACATTATGAGGTTGAGAAGTCATGGGCACCCAGTACAGCAAGGAATAGAAATGGGTTTAATATCTGGTCAAGTGGAAGGGTATCCGGCAGAAGCAGATTGGATGGAAAGACATTAAAAGAACTTCAATAACAAGTGACCGTTAGTGGAGTATCACAGATGGAATTCTCAGGCTGCTAAAGACAACTGGATTGAGGGAATCAGTTGAGCTAATACCTTTTCCCCATCAATGGTTTTTAACAGATACAAAGACTACTGACACAGGATCTGGTTTTTGTGCAGAAGGGGTAATATTTCCCAAAATCATGAAAGAAAGATGGATTTGGTTTCAGGCACAAGGGGTCATATTTTCCAAACCAAGAGAAAGATTGATTTGGTTTTAAGAGCACACAGGGTCACAAATTTTCCAAATCAAAGTACAGAAAAGAAAGTATAATATCTTAACATGACACAATCTGATTGATCAATTCTGCTTGCTATTATAGGTCTCATTTTGATGGAAACACAATAATTGGTTCACATGAGGAGGGTTTGGGAAGATCCACTAGGTCATAGAAATCAAACAATTCCCCACCGAGCGCTGAATTACATTTTGCCAAAGGCAACCAAGAGCAGATCAATACGGAGTATGGTTGTTCAGAGACGATCTCTCCAAGAGAGGGGGTAGTATTACACCTAACAAATTCACAGTAGGGTCATGAATGATTACTGGCAATATCCCTGTGTAGATATCATCAGCAATCACTCGTCTGGGATGCCAGAACTGATCATTTCGGATGGCTAGCAAACAAACACCTATGTTAGGGGTTTCCCCTTAGCATGCGTATGAAGTACATCAGGCTTAGTCTCCCAGGCTTGCCGTTATTCAAAGATGAATCAACGGTTAAGATCACACCCCTGAGGATGTCTACTGATGAGTTAGCAGACGGCTCAACATAGCCGGGTGAAATCCCCATAATAGTCTATGCTACAATACTACGTCTTAGCATAGGGAATAGCTACCCAGTGTGGAGACAGTACGCACACTCGATCAGACAGTAATCTTGGGGGTAAAAACCCATAGTACTGGCCAAGGCATGGGACACACCAACCATACTGCCGAAGCAATGTAACTGCCAAGCAGGGGTCTTCGGATCAGCTGTGCGTTACGGATCAGACCAGTGTTATCTTCGTTATCATGCTAATACTGGGACAAACCATACCCGTGCTTAGCTTCATGGAGTTGGTTGGACAAGCGATATTATCTTAGTATGCGGGACTTTGCTATCTCTAGAGCTAGAATAAGCAAAGGAGATAAGCTAACTGCGCCCCGGTAGTTAACTCTACCTAAAAGATAAGTGCTTGGACCTAGACTGTCGAACCCCAGCTCTGCCGTGTGTACAACACGATAACTGATAGAGGGCACCCCCTACGGGGACCACGGATAAGACCCGATGACACTAGGTACGTGGCAATGTATGGGTTGGCAGCTCATTAAATCATTGATCACTATTCCACTCAATACGAAGAAAGATAACTAATACGAAGTAATGGTCCGATATGTATGTCAGCAACGTCATAACATGCAGGATAACCTTTGGGAACTCCTGGTGGGGGCTTACGCAACCACACGTTGTCAAACGGAACTCTCCACAGCTAACTACCGAGATCGGCTCTGAAGAAACGATCGGATGTTATGTGAACACACACTATGGTGGACTGAGTGTTTCTGAGATAGTACAATACACACACATCATAAATTACAGAGAAGTACCGTCACCCCTTAGCAGGATGGTTTGACGCGGAAATACTCATCTATAAAAGACCACCTTAAACCCACGAGTTTAAACACAACGATTCAAGCAACAGTCGAACAAACCACAGTCAGAACACAACAGCGGAAAAACCACCTGAAATATTATTAAGTTAATTACCTTAAGAATATTCACCAATAAACTTTTTATGTCTGTATCAGACGATCAGAAGATTCTCTACGCTCGCATCTTGCACGCCCAAGCAAATACCCGAGCCAAATACGAACACCTCGCACGATACCTTGTTCGTCATAACCTTTGGGAAGAATACTACCACTATTTTCATACCGGTGAACTTCCTTCCCAAGTCGCCTTTGACGAGTCATCGGAGGATTACCTCCAAGACAGTTACGACTTTTAAATAAGGGCCATACTGCAATAGATGTCCGTATTTATACATACAGTACAACGACGTAAACGCGTCACAATCGAACTCCATATTGTCAGTTGGATTATTGAAATTAAGATACGCCTTTACTATAAGTCGGTACAGCAATATCGATAAGTTACATCTAGCTGCAGTATCCCCCTAACAACCTACACCCTCGATGAGCAACAACAGCTAGTGAAACTCCATGGTCAATTCTGCTCCAAATGGCTGATATCAATCTGACAGCCAATAATCCGTTGAATGGCATCGGCCAAGCAGCTGATGCTTGCGGAATACGAATAGGCAGCCTGCAAACAGCTGAATAGTGCTAGCCAAGAAGCCGACGACTGCCAGAGGCCTAATAATATGTGCCCACTCTGATCAGTAAAGCTGCTCACTATCAAATGATACCTATTCGTCCAAAGGGCATGCGCTGGACACAATAACACTCGTCCAGAGGAACAAGCCCACAAGCATGAAGTTTTAAAGGATATCAATGGTCCGATTATAATCTGAATGATGATGAAGACAATAGAGGACGGAGAGAGGGAGGACCATGGTAGTTTCAAATGAACAGGCATTGGTTCACAGATGGTTACAGTGCTGAATCTGTTGAGAACAGTGTAGATAGAAGTAATTGTTAGAGCAAAGATGATGAACTAAAGACCTTGGGTTCTTAAACGGTGGATAGGCATCAACCTTCTCAGCAAGGACAACAAGGCTTGACATTGTACGCATTGAAAAGCTATTTTTTTCGTTTGGAATATTATAGTAATTTCCCATCACAAGTGAACCTTCTCACCAACGTTTGAAGCAGTTCTCAATTGAGTACAGAGACTACTTTGACCTGAAAAATCTGTGGTAAAGCTCCCAGTGTTGCACATTGTGGTCTTTATATTCATCTCCACTGTTGCTACCATTGTCTGCTAATACCAATAGCTTTATGACCTGATCTCGATATTGATATCTTTCATTTTCTATTAGCTTTTGTTGCTTTTGTGCATCGTCAAGTTTCTGTTTATTATCCTGCATATCTGTTGGCACCCTATTAGGCAGTGGTTGTTTCAGACTTATAATCTTGGCTTGTAAATCCTTGTGTATACAAATAGGTACTATTGCTTCCAAGCCCCAGAAAATTTGGGGTGTTAATAGCAGTTTCTTATCTGTGTATGTTTTGTATTATTCAAGGTTGTTCCCAGCATTGACCAAATTGGTCATTATTCCTTGGGCTTCACCAATTGTTGATGTGTGGGTGGTAATATAATTATTCAATTGTCCAATTCAATTCTTGATTTGAAATATTTGTCTCCCCAGCATCAATTGTGTACAGTCAATTATTGGGTCAGTTACTGTCAGAGTATCATATTGAATTAGTGCTGTAAAGTCCAGTAGGATTATTTGTAACATTTTTTCTGGGTCCAATACTAATATTTCAACATATGCTGGCCCTCTGATTATGCTGTTATTTAATACGACTGTATGTATTTTTGTAGGGTAATTGATGATAATAGTTTTGAATATTGAACCCTAGCCCTTGTAGTAAGTGTGCCACTTCCAGTCAGTGGTCACAAATATATTTTCACTGGTTAAGGTTTCCCAATATATCCAGCAGTCATCGTGGCATGGGATATCATATCAAATACAACATTTAATATTCCCACATGTTTGATTCCTAATGGCAAAATGTTTTTGTTCTTGTTGGTGGTGCAGATATTCCATTAGTGAAAACTTGAACTTGTTGGACTGGTTGATATGCTTGGATCAATTACCCATTTTGATCACTGTGTTTTTGACTTGACTGTCTGTATGTGCAAATTATATTTCTGCCAGCAGAGGAGTGTATATTGTTGACATTTGACTAGGTACCAGGGCAAAAGTGTTTCAATATCAAGGGTCGAGGGTGAACAAAGAACACAATTGGGTTCCTTGATACAGTCAAAGAAGTTATCAAATTCTGCCACCTTGCCATTGCAGGTTAAACTAGCAAGCCACTCTTGTGGTGTTTTGCAAACAGAGGGGATTGACATGTTTTGATAATTGAGGTCCAATTGGATGGCAGTATCTGGGCAATAATAAATATAAATACAGTCTCAAGTTTCTTTACTCATTTATTTTCCAAAAATCGGTACTAATTTCCAAAGATATTCAGGTTTATAGGTCTTCAAAATTTCCTCAAATATAGATAACTGGGATATCATGAATGGGAATTGATAATCGATCTGTGTTTGAGGTTGCTTGCGGATTTGAAAATGGTGCATGAGCTGTTATAGATGTGAGGACAGTAATAGCAGCTATAACAGTGAGAATATCAACATTTTAATTGAGAATATATGCCATACAATCCATTTTAAATTCATTTTTCTGCCAAGATTTTGAGCCTTGAAGTTGTTGGGGTTATAAAACCAAACTAAAATTTTGAATCACCAATATTCAAATAAGAGAAAATACTCAAAATCTGCAATTACTCAAGTGAAAAGAGATTAGTACCAATCACATTGATTATCTTGTAGACTAAACAATGAGTGATGAGCAATCCAATTCTCTGTATTGAGAAAAACACCATATTTCTCCCAGGATTTCTGTGTGTTTAGGGTGCATTGAATGTATCTGACACAATCTATTGAGTCTCATCATACTCTGTCACTGAATCTCTCTATAGATTCAGCCTGACACTGCACTGATCCTTGAAGCCAAGACCTGGCACAGCTCAGATTCTTACATACACAGCAAATGTATGCGGATACAGTGTTCGGAACGGTATTGGCTATCAGGCATATTATACTGTGTGATTGCAGTCTTGATTCACAGTCACAGCCTTGACATACCTAGGCAGTCAATTGATTTATCAATTCACTAATTTATTGCTTGATATATACAAAAAGCCATGGCAGATCTTGGATGCACTTGGAGCTGAACTTGGTGCGCTTGGAGCAGTACTTGCAGGTGCACTTGCAGGTGCACTTGGAGCCAGGGTGGGCAGGAGATGATCAAACTGGGATAGCTTTCAGCTGGCTGGATGCAATTGAGCCAAAATGCTGTTTGGCTGGCTGGATGAAAGCGTATAGGGCTGGCTCCCAGCTGCCCAGAGATAATTGAGCTGTGATGGCTTTGAGCTGGCTAGACACACTCCAGGAGGGCTGGCTCTCAGCTGGCTGGAGATGATTGAGTAGAAATGGCATTCTGCTAGCTTGATGCGATCGAACCGAAATGGCTCTCAGTTGACTTGACAGAATCGGAAAGGGCTAGTTATCCGCTGGCTGGAGATCATTGGGTGGGGATGGGTTCCAGCTGGCTGGACGTGATCAAGCCAAAAAGGCTCCCTGCGGCATGGATGCAATCGAGTAGGGGTGGCGCACAGTGGGCTGTAAATGATGGAGCTGGGTTGGTTCCCAGCTGGCTGGATGCAATTGAGTAGGGCTGACTGTCAGCTGGCATGAGATGATTGGGTTCAGCTAGCTCGATACATCAAATGATATTGTCTGTATATCAATTAGCATTGCCAATTCAGATTGACTGTAAGAGAGTATATGGTATCATAAGTTCTAACATAGTACTTAGAACTTGAGGTACAAATCTGGTTGAAAGTAACATGGTATCTTCCATGTGAATAATATGACCTGGTTCATGGTTGGCTGGTTACATTGATCAATATTGTCTGTATATCTATTACCATCGCAAATGAAGAGTGTGACTATGGGAGAGAAAGAAGTAACATGGAGCTGAATATAGAACTTAGAACTTGGAACTTAGAGTGCAAAGATGGTTGAAAGTATGGGGGTGGAAAAGGAAGTGGAAAAGAAAGTGAAAAGAGAGTGGAAAAGGAGTGCTTGACATGGTATCTCCCATGGAATCAATACGACCTGGTTCTCGGTTGGCTGGTCATGCCGATTAAAATTGTCCATACATCTATTTGCATTGCAAATAAAGAGTGTGACAATGAAAGAAAAACAAGTAACATAGAGTTGAACATGAAACTTAGAACCTAGAACTGACAGTGAAAGTACATTTGAAAATAAGGGGGCACAAAAGCAGTCAAAAAGGGAGTGCCTGACTGGTTGAGCAGATAGCCAAGTCACTTGGAACAGATGCAATCCAGCCAGGCTGGCTCTCAGCCGACTGGAAATGATCAAGCTGTTCTTGCTCTAGGCTGGCTGGAAGTAATTGAGGTCTTCTAGCTATTGGCTAACTCTCGGCTAACTATCAGCTTGCTTACATCTGGCTGGAGAAGCATGTGCTTGGTTGGCGAAAGAAAATTGAGCGGGGCTTTTTTCTGAACTGGGTTGGCTTTATGCAATCGAGGTATAATTGTTCAGGATATCTGAACATGATCAAGTAGGGCTGGCTGTTGGCAGCATGGAAATCATCAAGCTGTACTGACTTTCGGCAGGCTGGATACGATCCAGAGGCTCTGGCTCTCGGCTGGCTGGCTGCAATCCAGTGGGTCTGGCTCATGCCTGGCTGAATATGATTGAGCCAAAATGCCTCTTGGCTAGCTGGACGCTATCGAGTAGGGCTGGTGTTTGGCTTGCTGAAGACATTCTAGCTGGGCTGGCGATCGAGCTGAGCTGGCTGAAGGTGATCCAGCACATCAGCAAAAACAGATTTTTGTTGATTAAAGTTATTGATTGTGCTGTACCCATGAAGGCTGAAACAATATGTTGGCCTTGCCGAGAATAGGCCTTCAAGTTGCATTGTAGTGACGATAATCTGAAGCTCTTGTTATCTTTTAATGAATGCACTACGGTTGTGCTTATATTTCTGCGAACTTTCCATGCTCCTTGTATCAACACCTTGATGAAGTCACATTCCAGGAGCTTAAATGGCGTCATGACCCCAGTTGAGGTGAGAAATTATCGCCTTGTCTTCCTCATGGTGATGTTTGCAATAAACCATCATTTGGTTTATTCAAACCCCTTTCAAATTGTATGGCTATCCGTTACACTCTTTTAAGTTTCCAAACTCACAATAGTCGTTTTCCTTAACTTACTCCAATTGAAAAGGCTGTTCATCTGATCAATGTTAGTATGTATTCTCATGATAAAAATTTTGTACGCAGATGATGTGTTCTCAAAATTTACAGGAGTTGACATCACAAATCGTCATTGCAAATATTTTTTCAATAAACCTTTCATTTTATATAGTGCTTCCTGACCGATGACAATTGAAATACTAAAGATTTCAAGTGTCCATGCTTTGATTGTGAAAAAGAAATACAACAATCTTAAGAACCAAAAAACCATATCACAAAGACCAAAATCAGTATCGCCTGTCCCTTATGTTTATTCCCTCTATCAAATACCACTTGCCCTGTCTCAACCGTCATTGAGGCCAGATATGTTGAAGTCAAAGCGCCCATAATCCTCTGAACAAACTGTTTTGGTGTCCACAGCATTGAAATCGTCATTTCAATTGTCGTTGACATTGTTGGTATTGGTGTTGCTGGTGCGGCTGAAATCAACTGTACTGGAGATCATATTATGTCGCATGCGACTTGGTAGGAGTGCAGATTGCACAGGTTGAACGTTGGCGGTCATATGACGAAATGAGTTGTCGGAAACATCAGCAAGCTCTTCAGGGACTTATGACAGGTACTCCTCCTCGTGTACTCCTTGGTCATTGTACCGCATTGATGTATTCACCTTACGAACTCCAGTCCATCTCTGTCATTAATGAATCATCATTTTGGTGTCTTCAATTGACTTGGTTTGGACCACAGGAGAAGTGGAATGGAACTTGGCTTCAAGACGACGAAATGCAACCATATATTGACAGTGAGTATTTATAATCACATAGAATTGAGCGAGATCGCACAATGTGCACCTCTACCAGGGCCAAACTCAGCTGGTGCCTTGTATTCGCCAGTTTTTCATGCTCCAAGGCAATGGTGAATCACAGTTGCAGCAAGTACAATGAATGTTAAATTGATTATATCGAACATTCCACAGTCTTTCTTTCCCCATTTTCTTACTCCTGCAAGCAATGACTTGTGAAGTAGGTCCATGATTTTGGTCACCGCAAGACAACACTTGCAATTGTAAAAAAATATATCAGATAACACATTTCAACATTGTTTAAAGACATACCATTCTGGTCCACTGAGGGCATATGAATCGGTCTCGATTTAAAAGGTGTACTATACGTGGTTTGAATCTATCCATGTCCATTCTTCTGAACCCATTCAAAGAATCCACCATTTCCTTGCACTTATGGACAATTGCCGAGCATCAGGAGGTAATCATGCCAAGGGCCTGAATATCATGTCAGACTAAAATTGTTGTGGAGAGGATGACATAAATACTACCAAAATGTATACCTCAAGAGGGTCAGTGTTTATCATTGCCTGATGGACTTTGGTGACATAATAATACCACCACGAGTGGATCTGAGGGGTCTTGACAGCATTAGTGGCGAAACGGTTATTCGAAATTGCATATCTGCTGATGATGGGCTTTACTTCTGCTGAACCAATACTTTGACACAGGAATGCGGCTGTTGGATACTGTATTCTGCTCTAACTATTTGTCCTGTCACCTTGTCAATAGCTTCCAAGGACGTGAACTCCTCCCAAATCTCATTCAAGAGCACACAGTGCTCACCCACTTTCTAATGTGTCATGTGCTATAATAATGAGTAGAATATGAAAATCATCATCTCATTATGGGAGTCCATACCTTCTTTTGTGAAATTTCAGGAGTTCATTGCTCCTCATTATAATCATTACCAATTTCAATAAGGATCTCTCCTCGACTTGGGGCATGAGGTTGGGCACAATGACAAGTTAGTTGGCAACGAGCAGAGCACTAGGTGATAGGTCTTGGAGAGAAGAATTGTGCACTGACCTCTTTAAGGCGGAGATAATCGTAAGTATCAGGGATTTCTGAGAGCTCGTCATCGGTATCATCGTCTTGTCTGGATGGTCAATGACTTATATTGGCGGGAGGTGGAGAATGCTTACACCTACAAGTCATTTGTTTAGAAAGGAGTGGGTAATAACACAAGAATGAATAAAATATAAACAGCATATAATAAACAGAATAGATAGTGCATGAAATCAGTGAAAAATAAGATGATAATAGTTGTCAAATGGAGGTTCTTGATCGTAGATCGACCAACATGGTGGACTGATCCACTCATCCAACTAACACTCAGATTTTGCCCGCTCCCATCTGGACACGTACTATCACTTCAAAAGAGGATGGTCTACTGATTTTTCATTTATCTTAAACTGGACGATTGTTGTCAAACACATTGGGCTGCACACTGCTTGTTAGGGGTTTTCCCTGATCATGCTTATGAGGTACATCAGGCTTAGCCTCCCAGGCTGACATATGACGACATGTGTCAGATGTATGAGAATACACCCCTGAGGATGTCTACTGGTGAGTAAGCGGAAGGCTCAACCTAGCTGGCTGCAATTCCCGTAATATTCCAAGCTTTCATACCAAGTGTTAGCAAAATGGGCTAGCTATTCCATGGGGAGACAATACGCACACGATCTGACAGTAATTGAAGGGGTATTTCCCTTCGATGCTGGCCAAGGCATGGGATATACCAAATCATAATGCCAACACAAACATAACTGCCTTGCAGAGACCTTAAGGTCAGCTGTGCCTTATGAATCAGACCAGTGTTACTCTATATCAAACCAATACTGGGATGAAACTATACTCGGAGCCGCATACAGTCCCTGAGATAGTTGGATGAACAATATTATCTCAGTATGAGGGACTTTGCTATCTCCCAAGTACAATAATCAACAGAGATAAGTTAACTGCTCCCTGGTAGTCAATTATACCTAAAAGATAACTGTTCGGATCTAGACTGTCGAACCCCAGCTCTGTTGTGTTTACAACATGATAACTGAGAGAGCACCCCACCTGTTGGGAATACAGGTAAGACACGATGACACATGGTACGTGGCAAAGTATTGGTCGGTAGCTCATTAAATCTTTGATCACTATTCCACTCATGCAGAAGAAAGATAAGTCATGTGAAGTAAATGGTCTGATATGTGTGTCAGCAATGTCATCATAAGTGCAGGATAACCATTGGGATGCCTGGTGGGGGCTTACGCAAGCACATGTTGTCAAACGGAAACTTTCCGCAACTAACTACCGAGATCGGCCCTGTAGCAACGATCGGCTGTAGTGCGAAGACCTACCTCAGTGGGTTAAGTGTTATCAAGATAGTACTATATACACACATCACAGTATTAGAGAAATACCGTCATGCCTTTCTGATATACCTCTGACGTGGAAATACTCACATATAAAATCACCACCTAAACCCACAGTTTAAAAACAAGATCAAGCTCTAGCAAACAATCCACAGTCAGAACAACAACAGCGGAAAACCACCTGAAATATTATTAAGTCTTTACTATAAGAATATTATTATATCTAAATTCCAATATGCACGTGAAGACATTATTATCTTCAACGCCACCTACCTGCACCAGTATTGTCAAACCAAAGCCCACCTCGACTTCTTGTTTGGGTTGTTCTAATGCAACAACCTTGTGGACCATTACATGCACTTTTGTGAAACGGGCGAATATTCCTCACAGCTATCCTATGACGAGTCTTCAGAAGACTACCTGCAGGACTCCTACGACTCTCAAGGTAACGGCCATACCCTGCGAATACCAGTATACCTTCATACACCACAAAGACTACCACCAACCCCAATTGAGGAACACTTCTTCAGTTTCGTCCTAGGCATTGAAATCACACACCATCGGCATCAGATACAGCGATATCGGTCCGCCTCTAGCCGCGCAGGAGTACCCCCGTAACAGTATAGTATTCCGGATGTTTTCTGAAATACGAAGTTCATGAACTGTGAACTTTGCTAATCAAAAGCCCGCTGTGCCACTGAAAACAACAACAACAACGAAAATCATACGTTAAAGTGTTGTCCAGAACACTGTCCAAAATACTGTGATGATAAGTGTAAGAGTTGCTGTCACGTTCAACAACTAGCAATCACAGCATTCAACAAGCAAAACTTTGGGGACCATACACATTCCCATCTCGAAAATTTCCTCATGGCGACTCCCATGCCCCAACTGACTTGCGGAGCAGGACAACTGGCACCCGTTTGTACCGCAGTCACCAAATCGACCACATCAGTATCCACGCCCTTGCCAGACTGGGTCCAGAGGATACATGACCATCACCAGCAGACACGTAGGCAGTACCAGGAGATCATGTACATTCAGGACACCGGGATGATTGACAGTCTTCTGGCACGAGTGACACGTCTGGATCAAGAAGTGCAGAACCTGATTGACTGCAGCAACAACGCGAAAGAAGTAATTGAGGTCGAATTCGACGATGTACAACAACACTGCAAAATCTTTGCCCAGCTAGTCGAAACCAACAGGATGCTGGGAGTTCGAGTTCTGGAGGGTCATGACTAACAGATACAAGCACTTGATTTGCGTCTTAATGATGCAAGGACAGGAATTGACACCATTCAGAAACAGTCCCAACAGATTATTACAGAAGCAACTGAGGCGTTTGTAAAACTCAAGGACAGAATGGAAACTTGCAAAACAGAACAAATGCAGCTGAAGCTGAAACAGGCGGCACTGACGATCTCCCACAACACCATACAGAAGCGATTAAACTTGTTGGACAAATTTCTAAGGGAGAAAGCACCTAATGAGGAGTATATGCGAACCATAATAAAAAGAATAAACGAAATTTCAGATCAGACTACTGGCCTGACAGAAGTGGTGGAAGAGGCAAAGATATCTGCTACGACCCCAAACAGAAGAGGCCGAATCGAATGAGTGCAAGAATGCTGACAAAGAACAGAAGAAAGGAACAGGAGTGTGTGTCCCACGACAGATTCGGATGTCGCACTCAGAATATGACTCAGAGACGGATCTGGAACAAATACAGGACTTCATGATCCAGAACCTGGACCAAGTAGATATCGAGGACCACTGTCACATAGAGGAATCGGAAGAAACTCACCACCACCACCGTTGCGTGGAGGATTCGGAGGAGACCAACCACCACCACTGTCGCGTAGAGGAATCGGAGGAGACCCACCACCACCACCATCAAACCCTCCAAGCCACTCAGGCTCCAGAAGACGAAGGTCGAGGTCGAGGACGTGACCATTGATGCCAGGCAGATCAACAACATCCAGAATTAAGTTACCAGACCCTTCTAAGTTCACAGGGTCAAGTACGGAGGATTTCGACGTCTGTTGGATGTATATGGAAACATATATTGCGGATCAACCACACCTGATCACTTGACCAGTAATCAAACGACAGTAGTGCAGAGGTCGAATGGATAAACACGCATTGGCATGGCATATGCAATGGGACACAGATGCCAGTAGCGGAAAGCACGAGCGGTGCTGGTCAGCATACCATGCAGCAATATATGCCAGATTTCATAATCGTTTCCAACAAGAAACGGAATACAAGGCGATTATGGCAGTACAATATAACTGAATCATTCAAGATATGATCATGGAGTACGACACAATGAATATAAAAGCAGGGATTACTGGAGTAGCCTACCGAACAATAATAATCAAAGGTCAACGTATACAAATTTACAAACAACTAGCAACGGTCAACCCTACAGACAAAATGGACAAAGAACTCAGGGACCTCATCATAAATGCCTCAAAGATTGTGGAAGAATGGCAAGCCATGGAAAAGAATATCGGAATCATGAAAAGACCCTCAAAATCCACAGCGCCAGTTGCCGAGTCGTCTTCTGTTCAGAAATAACAAAATCGACCACCTAGATTTGAAAATAGCAGTCAACAAGGAAGAACAAATAGGACTCAGAATTGAAGAAAAGAAACACTGCAAGGTTTCAAGAGTCAGCAAGGACAGACCTATAATCAAATGATAGAAGGAGTCCCTGTGGAAGAAATATGGAGAAGAAGGGACGCAAATGGATGTTTGAGATGTGCTTGGCATTCGGATAGAAAGGGGGCCCACAGAACGATGAAATTTGTTCAAAGCGCCAAGGTCCCGAGCAGAACAGCGGACTTCGTAAAACCACGAACCTACCAATAATTGTAAGTAGGGAGATTCGACCAATTGGAGGACAACCCGATCAACGATTACGAAATTGACAGTGATCAAGGAAAAGGGGCACAAGTATAAATCTTGGAAGGAGAACTACCAACTGATAACAGTAGTGAAGATATTGCAGAGGATTGGTGGAATCAACAAGAAAGTTTTTCGGACTAATAATTAGGAAACGAATGAAGTGGATGAATTTGGCGATTAGGCGGGAGAAAGCCATTATATAGTGATCAGTCGCAACCTTGAGGATTCCGGAAGGGATGACACCGCTGGTCGGTAGTTGTGCATTCAGATATGTATACAAAAAATCCCTAATAACAAACAATAGATTATAGCCCAGCCATTGTCGAGAAGATGGCTACGAAACGCAAGCAACACTCTACAAAGGGAAGTACCTCAAGTGAGCGACAAAATACAAGTGATGACTTCGTTTTTCATGAAGTCAAAAAATTCCATAATGTACCACAAACAAGGATTGGCAAAAGACCTATCTATAAGTTCTTTATAGACTATGACAATGGCACAGGAATAAGTAAGCAATTGCCCATATGCGCAATGTTGGATTTAAGATCAACTTCCTTTACAATATCACCGGACACGGCAAAAGCATTCAAGATACCTGTGGTACGAACACAAAACGCAATAGGGGCAAAAGATTTTGGAGGAAATCAGGTAAGTCTCCCAGGATTATATACGATTCCACTAGGATTAGCATTTGGAAATCATCGATCACTGGAAACCTTCGAAGTTGTCAAAATACAAGAAACCTACAATGTTTCAATACCAGCGTGGTATCTGGAGAAACATAAAGCGCAGGGAACAATCTATGGCCACATTCATGATAGAGAATGCCACAGCAAATGCTACAGACACGGCAAACAACATCTGGAGTGGAAAATCATTTCCTACAACAAAGTAGTATTTCGAAATGATGCAATCATTATTCGATCAGTAATAGTGGGCACAACAAAACCACTAGCCGAAAGGCTTCAAATGCAATAGGATAAATGGCTACTCTTGTTCGATTCACACAAATCTGAAATATTACTCAAGCATGGATCTCACGATCATGCAATAAATCTAAATGCAACAGATGAACAAGTAAATGTAGGATCTATTTATAAGCTGTCAAGAGAAGAGGAAAGGCTACTTCAAGAATACATCCTTAAAAGAATTGCAGAAGGAAAAATTCAACTATTGCAAGGTCAAGCAGGCAGCCCTAATTTGTTTGTGCCAAAACCCAATGGCCATGGTCTACATCTTGGTGTGGACTACCGACATCTGAACGACTTAACAATCAAAGACAAAACAGCCCTACTGTGCATAGACGAACTACAAAATCGAATGAAAGGAGCTACATACATAACCAAGCTGGATATGAAGTCAGGATATCATTTAATGCAAATGGGAAAAGGACAGGAATAGAAAACAGCCTTTAGAACAAAGTTCAGCTTTTACGAATATACAGTAATGCCATTCAGATTAACAAATGCACCAGCAACTTTTCAGAGATGGATGAATGGAATTCTACAACCATTCTTAGAAAAAGACAATGATGTTACAGTTCGTTATATCGACAATGTCATGATAGCCACCAAAGGAACTATGGCGGAACATCACAAGTATGTTGGGAAAATACTGCAAGTCCTGCAAGATAACATATTGGTGGTTGAAATCAACAAGTGCAAATTCGATCAGCAAGAAGTCCAATTTCGAGGTTTCCTGGTCAGCGAAATAGGACTGAAAATGGTACCAAGCAGGAGCACAGCAGAAACTAGCTGGCCAATGCCGAAAACACAAAACAAAGTTCAAATCATATTGGGCCTCTGTAACTTCTACCGAAGATTAATCAAATGATATGCTGGAATCGTCGCCCCTATCACAGATACGTGTAAAGGGAATGGAAAACATTTTACTTTAGAAGAAGCTCAAAAAGTGGCATACTACAAGATATGTGTACTATTCGCCCAAGAAAACACCACTATTCTCGGACATTACGAACATAATAGACCTGCGATGATAGAAACCGATGCGTCGGACTATGCAATGGGCGCAGTTCTATTCCAAAAATTCGAAGACGGCAAGCTACACCGAGTAGCCTTTATATCCAAAAAGTTTTCACCAGCGAAAATAAATAATCAAATATACCACAAAGAAATGTTAGCCATTGCCTACGCAAGGAAACAATGGCGATGCTATTTACAAGGTGCGATTCCTACAACAATCATATACTCCAACCATATGAATCTACAATATTTCAAAAAAACAAACCAACTGAATAGGCAACAAGCCAGGTGGGCGGAAACCTTACAAGAATACAACTTTAAAATAGTCTATCGAAATGGTTCACGAAACGAAAAAGCTCATGCCTTATGACGATAACCAGAGTTCATTGGTAGAGAGGGGGGTACAATTTCGACAAATAACAAACCCCTACAAGCACCCGAATAGTGGACTAACATAGGAGCACTAAGTTTTGAAGACGATGAGGAAATAGTATTGGCAGGTTTAACAGTAATGAAATCAACACCCACAATACAAAAACAATGGAAGGAAGAAATTGGAAAAGATAAAGAATATCCACAGATACAGAAAATGGTAGAAAGTAAATGGAACACAGACGAAAGATAAGAAATACATCAGGACGGAATATTAGTATAGAAAGAAAGGCTTTATGTACCGGAAGGTTTTGGGAAAGAAGTATTAAAACGGGAACATGACTCAAGGATAGCAGGACATTTTGGAAGAGAAAGGACAATGGAACTCATTACCAGGATGTTCTACTGGCCCAAGTTGGAAGACAACATTAGGGCATACGGCTATAATTGCGACTCATGCCAAGGAACAAAAAGTCCACAACACGCCAAGCACGGTCTACTACACCCACTCGAACTACCATCATCACCATGGACGTACATATTGGTAGACTTTATTACCAACTTACAAGAATGCAACAGAAACAAAAACATAATGGTAGTAGTTGACAGATTCACCAAAATGGCCCATTTTGTACCAATGGCAAAGAGAGAGTCAGCAATAGTGGCTTAGTCGTTTCAGGAGAATGTTTGGAAACACCATAGACTACCTCTGGATGTAGTATCAGATAGGGATAGAGTATTCACCGGGCATTTCATTGAAGACCTATACCAGTTCTTGGGAATCAAAGGATCCTTATCAACCGTCTGTCATGCACAAACAGACTGACGAAATGAACGACTAAACCACACCATCGAACATGTCCTACGCAGCTATTGCAACTATGAGCAAGACAACTGGTCTGGCATGCTGGCAATGGCGGAATACACATACAATAATTCATGGTATGCGACAACTAAAATAACACCATTCTATACCAACTATGGCTACGAACCACGGACCAATTGGCCTACAGAAGTTCAATTCAATTACCACGCCTTGGAACTATACACTCTTCATATGATAGATGTATATCGAAACTTGGAAAGTCAACTGGAAAAATCAGGAAAGAAAATGGGAGAGTACTATGATAGAAAACGAAAACCAGCTCCACAATATTAAATTGTCGATTGGGTAATGCTCCATAGAAGAAACATACGTACAAAAAGACAATATTGAAAACTCGATAATTAGCTCCACAGGCCATTCTAAATCACCAAAGTGGGAAGCAATAAAAGATGGTGCCGATTGAAGCTACCTGACGCCTGGAAGATAAATCTCAAATTTCACGTATCCATACTAGAACTATACAGAGAAGATGTCAAAGATAGAATTATACACCCAGTCAAGGCAGACAATGAAGGATGGATACCAGAAGCTATAATTGCAAGTGGACCCACCGACAACGATCACAGAAAACACATTTTTCTAACCAAATGGAAAAACTATACTCATGATGAAAACACTTTGGAATCCTACAAGCATATTGAAGAGTTAGTGGCTGAACTGATAAACAACTACTGCGAAAAACATTCTGCGATCGAGATATACAAGATATGGAAAAAACCAGAGAATAAGGTACAGAAGATAAGAAGATAATAAATGATCATTTTTTAGGTTAAACTCAAACCGCAATGTTTTAAGCAGAATTCACCTTTATTTATATTTTTATTTTTTATTGTTACCAAAAGAATTAGCTATACCTATCGTATATGCTGTCTGAGTGGTATCTATTGCAAAGATCACTTCTTATGTTGGAATACTCTGTTGCGGTCACCAGAGCTTGAGAGGGGGGTAATGTTAGGGGTTTTCCCTTATGATGGGTATGAGGTACATCAGGCTTAGTCTCCCAGGCTCACATATGATGACTTGTGTCAGTTGTATGAGATTACACCCTTTAGGATGTCAACTGGTGAGTAAGCGGAAGGCTCAACATAGCTGGGTGCAATTCCCGTAATATTCCAATCTTTCATACCAAGTTTTAGCAAAATGGTCTAGCTAACCCATATGGATACAATACGTACACTCGATCTGACAGTAATTGAAGGGGCAGTTCCTTTTGATGCTGGCCAAGGCATAGGATACACCAAACCATACTGCCAAAGCAAACATAACTGCCTTGCAGGGACATTAGGGTCAGCTGTTGATTATGAATCAGACCAGTGTTACTCTATATCAGACTAATACTGGGATGAAACTATACTCGGAGCTGCATGCAGTCCCCAAGATAGTTGCACAAACAATATCATCTTAGTATGAGGGACTTTGCTATCCCCCGAATAGAATAATCAATGGAGATAAGCTAACTGCGCCCTGGTAGTTGATTCTACCAAAATGATAAGTTTTCGGATCTAGACTGTCGAACCCCAGCTCTGTCGCGTTTGCAACACAATAAATGAGGCAGCTCCCCACCCTTGGGGAATACAGGTATAATGCGATGACACCAGATACGTGGCAATGTATGGGTTGGTAGGTCATGAAATCTTTGATCACTATTCCACTGATGAAGAAGTAAGATAACTCATACGAAGTAAATGGTCTGATATGCGTGTCAGCAATGTCATCATAAGTGTAGGATAACCATTGGGATGCCTGGTGGGGGCTTATGCAACCACATGTTGTCAAACAGAAACTCTCCGCAACCAACTACTGAGATCAGCCCTGTTGCAACGATTGGCTGTTGTGTGAACACCCACATCAGTGGATTAAGAGTTATCAAGATAGTACTATACACACACATCACAGTATTGGAGAAGTACCATCATGCCATACTGATATACCTCTTACGCGGAAATACTCACATATAAAAAGACCACCTAAACCCACAGTTCAAAGAAAAGTTCAAACTATAGCATACAATCCACAGTCAGAACAACAACAGCGGGAAACCACCTGAGATATTATTAAGTTTTTACCTGAAGAGTATAATTTTATCGATGTTCCAATACGCACGTGAAGATATTATTATCTACAATGCCACCTACCTGCACCAGTATTGTCAAACTGAAGCCCACCTCGACTTCTTGTTTGAGTTTTTACAATACAACAACCTTGTGGACGATTGATTCCACTTTTGTGAAACTGACGAATATCCCTTGCAGGTATCGTATGACGAGTCTTGAGAAGACTACCTGCAGGACTCCTATGACTTTCAACATAATGGCCATACCCTGCGAATACCAGTATACCTCCCTCAACCACCAAGACGACGACAAACCACAATTGAGATACACTTCTTCAGTTTCGTCTTAGTCATTAAAATTAGGCTCTATCGACATTAGATTCAGCAATATCGATCCACCTCTACCCACGCAGGAGTACCCCCGTAATACTGTTGACTTGATTAGGGCTAAAAAACCGAGAGAACCAGAGTGTGGTGTATGTTCAAGGTATAGGAAATGAAGGGAAGTGTACATATATGGTAAAGACCACGGAATTTGTCGTTCCGGCAACCAAAATTGGATTTGAAAAGTGCATTAGTGTTTGAGCACATCTGCAAGGTAGCTTGAAATCGCAATCATCATTTGAGCTGCAATTAAAATCTGAAATTACATTAGGTGTAGCAGAGACACTAAATCTCAGACACCAAAAATTGATATATCGTGAAGCTTTTAAGCTTACAATTGAAAACGTCAAGGCAACAATGAATATCTTAATTCATATTACACCAACTCTGCATAAGATACTCTATTCCATTGCTACCCAATTACCCCAAATCAACCCAAGCAAAAATCAAACAAAAAGTGAACAAATTCCAAGCAAAAACCATGCAAATTGTAACCCAAGTGAAAATCCATTCCCAGCAACATCCCGAACAAAATTGCAATCGTCAGCTGCCATCATCTCAGTTTTTCTTTCGTTTTTCATCAGGCTTCAGATGGGCTTCCAAACCTGGAGATAAAGGGTTGACCCAATAATTATGGTCTCACAGCCAATTGGCGCTGTCCTCCTTTGGATCTGGTGGTAGATAGTCATCACCCCAAATGGCATGGCCCCTGTTCGGAATGATCGTCCAATCTTGTTTTTGACCAGTAAGCATCTTCTGGATAAATATATCCCTGGCCATGAGTTTTGCTAGGGATTATGGAAGACTGTGAGGTCTGGGTCCTGAACATTCCAATCCATCATGAGATGCTTCAGCTATGTTGTGAATCATCTCTTCTGCCTGAAGAATAATTCTGTCGGGTGTTAGAAATGACCGTCCAATAGGTATTGGAGTATTCTGTACCTCGTTATTTTACAGGCGAATGCAATAAAGTGTTCAGACTTCCACATTCGTTGTTAATTGAAGTGATTCAAGTGTTGTATTGTTATTGAATATTTGAGCCACATCTTCAACTCTTTGTCCTTCATTATCACCTGGCAAACATCTGACACTGCACAATTCCCAGATTCTCTGTGAGGGCTTAGGTATCTCTTTATTCACCATCATTACAATGGTCAATATTGTAGCCTCGATGACGCTTGTAAGCACTGTAAACAACAAAAGGTCATCCTCATTCAGCCATTGCAATGGGAAATTCTGGTCTCCATCACATGTCAATGCCGTGATGGAATTGATGTATTCACCACTGGCGATCTGCCCTTCCTCCTCCTGATGGCCATTTCCACAATGTCATCAATGGCAATTTTGCATTTTCTTCCATCGACATCATTCACACTAGGATCGGCTTCCTATAGACGAAATTGTGCTCTCTGACAAGCTTGATCAGGTATCAAATTGATCCATTGTTTGATCATGCCGTCCCATTTGACTTTGCTTGCTTCATTGTTGCTGCGGATACCAAGGCTCAAGGTGATGCAAAAAACACCTCTCTGATGTGATAGGCCTTCATGCCTGTTGTTTTCTTCTCTTGTCAAGCCCCAATTCTTCCAATATTCAATTGGATTCCCGGATACCCATTTCTGCGGCCAATACATTGAGTTGTTGAATCTGCTTCTGGACAAAGTTAGTATGTCTGATAACAATGTTCATCGTTCCATTAGGGCAAAAGATTTGATATTCAGAATGGATACAAAATATATAAGAAACAATAGAGATGGGTTTCGAGTGTTGCAAAGATGGAATTGAACATTGGCGATATCAACTTGAAATAAGTTTAAGGTAATGATGATATGGAGGAATATGGTGGAAAAGGATATGAGAAGCAGAATGGAGGGTGGGTGGAAGATGGGAGTATTATAGAGTTCTGCTTGCTCGTTCCATAGTGATCAAGCTGACTGGGACAAGTTGGCTTGTGGAATCCTGGGTTGTGGCAGCAAAGAATTGAGGCAATTTGTACGTTCTAATGCCAATGTTGATGTATCAAACGTTCAAATCAGCGTCTCGCTGACGAATATCTAGTTGCTAGACCTCTACCTGCCTGCCAAACACCACACCACACACCCCACAATGATTCGGCCCTGCGATGATGTACAACCTACCTGGTCAAGTTGAAATGCATTTGCCATGGGTTCAGGTCACATATGAAATGCAGTATCCAAAGGACAGAAACCTACTGTGGGAACCCCAAGTTTGGTATCAAGAACATCATCACGATGTGCAGAATTGACATCTATAATTTGCAAGGCATTTCAACCGACTCCCAAGTTGTGATAACTGTAAGACAATTGATGATTGCACTGGGCTGGTGAAGATGAAGCCGAAGTGCAATAGGGCCCCTGTCACTGAAAAAAAACACATGTGGTTCGCTGTTTTACCTGATATCTTGGCTGAAAATAAGAACAGATTTTCTCTACTACACATCTCGTCTTTGTGATGACAAAAGTGTATATCCAATGAGTTTGATTGATTGTACACTTTGCAATTATTGCAATAAAGTTTACCATTACACTGGTGTATACATCAATCATGTCCAACATCACCATTGACAGAGGGTAAATTATGTGCCTCAGGATCAGATTCCAGATCGAGGATACACAATTACTGCTGATAATTATATCCTACTTGGTGACAATTTTTCTCTATGTCCAAATGACGGGTTTCAATTGTCTTACGACAATTCTACAAGTGAGGACAATTACAATGGCAATGGCTACATGGATCCACTACAGCCGAAATTCGAGTAGAATGAACTACAATGCATGACATTGGACTCACGTCAAGCCAGAATGCAATAGATGGTCATTTCAACATTTTGGATGACAAAATCAACCAAAGAGCACTGTTTCCTTGTGTGCAAGAGTCTTGTTTGTCACACTGGTGTGTCAAGCATAAACTGAGTAGGGCTGCCATCGATGAGCTGATGAAGCTTCAGGGGGTTAATACGAACTTCATATTTGCATAAACTCTGTACACTGAAATCGATGAAATAACATATGCACTTGGGATTGACCCATCGAAATTTGGTAATGTCAGTTATGCAGGTCTTGCTGATTCACAAGTGCTACGCGATAATGGAGACACATGTTTTTGTCATCGAGTTCCCGTTGACTGCATCAAATTTCTACTCCAACAATCTGCATTGACAGAACATATCGTATATGTACTGATCAAGGATTTTAATGAATTGGGGGAGAGAGTATTTTCTGAAGTTCCCACATCTGATGGGTGGTGGAATGAAAAGTTATGCGTTGTTATTTCGTTGACGTATCATCATAATTAAATGTGCTTCATTGTTGAAAATGCCTGTCAGCATCACTATTGTTCTGATCTTTGCCAGCTTTGATCAAACACATTTGTCAAACTATTGTGGTAATCCAAAGGAATGGCCAATCTACCTCAGTCATGGAAACATTAATTTGATAATTTGATCAAAGCCCTGCAGCCTTGCCAGTGTTGTCATTGCCCTGATTCCAATACCTCATAAGCATCATCACTGCGGTCGTGGAAACACAGCTGCTATCGATGAGCAACAAGAATACAATTGGAAAGTGCTTAGACGGGTTTTTGACATTATTATTCGTCCTCTCGACACTGTTTTCGTGAAAGGAAAACCCATGCTCCATGGTGACAGAAACATGCAACAATGGTTTCCAATCATGTGTGCTTCGACAGCCGATGACTTTGAAAATATTCACCTCCAGGCAATTAAACCCCAAGGATGCCCATAGTGTGAAGCGCTGAAATTGTTGTTTGGAGAGGGCAATCAATCAGCCTGGCCACGCCGTGATTATCAACTATATTGCTGAAAGATGATTCAAGCCACACGATTCAATAATCAAGACCAAAAAAATGTACATGATTATTCTATGGAAAGCAGTATAGCGACAATAGAAGGCATCTTTTGGAATATGAAATGTACTTCTTTGCATACATTGATCATTTTTAACATATTACACACTATCTATTCAGTATTCTGATGTATTGACCAATGCAATGATCCCTGCGCAACAATACCTCATTATTCAGGATTTGCACAATTCAAAAAGCCCTACACAGCTGTGACACAATGGAGTGGCAAAGAAATG
The DNA here is from genome assembly GCA_015178995.1 of Trichophaea hybrida. NCBI lineage: Eukaryota > Fungi > Ascomycota > Pezizomycetes > Pezizales > Pyronemataceae > Trichophaea > Trichophaea hybrida. The sequence goes on from WHVE01000552.1 coordinate 56,246, forward strand.
AACGCATTAGACTGTGTTATTGTTGTCATTGTCGCAACAACGTATTTTGATCCTGCTTCAGAGCCACAGGGTCAATTCAAATCCGCCATGCTCTGTATCAAAAACCTCATCTACTTTCACCTGATGACTCAGTATTTCAACCATTCCGATGCCACAATCAAATATATGCAAGACTATCTCAGTGAATTTCATCATCACAATGATGACTTCAGTCGTTTTCTGGCCAACAAGTCAACTAAGAAAGTTGCTGAAGCTCTGAACTACCAGAAATGTCGATGATGGACTTCAAAAATATGTACTTACAATCAAACTGGCATGAGCCATCTTTCCACATTTTGCACACAAAAGCCAGAAAAAAGTTGTTCCAATTCACTGATCTAAATCTCAACGCCAAAAAAAGTTGTTATGCAAAGCTAAATCCATTTTCCATGTCTCCAGCAATTCAAATGATGAAAAATCACTGGCCAGGAATCAAGTCTCTAGCAGACCTCTCATTCTGGAGTGCAATGCCAAAAGGGAAACTTCAAAATCACATCACATGGTGTTTCAAAAGATATGGTAACAACACCAAATATGTCAATAACGACGAAGAATCTCATTGACTCCAAAAAGCCAAATTCAGTCGTTATAATTCCGCAGCCATTCCAGTGACATCATTTCCAGGCAACAAGCGGATGATTCACATTGTACAATGCACTGGAATGAACCAATGGAGGAAGCATAAGCCTCCCCAAAACGATACAGTTCTACTTTTGGATGGAACACAGGGACAGTTCAAGTCAACTAGAGATCGAATTCCAGCGAGATTGCGATGCCTTTTTATCATTGTTCATTGAGAGTCAAATCAACCATCACTTTCCACCCTTGCCACCAGAATGGTTGCAGGCCCAATGCGTGAAGTTCTGGGAATGGTGATTGTTCAGCAGCAAGATCAGACACCTACATAATCAATGGAGGACGGTAGTAATAGTTCAAAACACCTGTTTGGCATTGGATCGATATATGTCATCCTATTATACATGATTCAGTGTGCAGCCCATATGCTTCCATTTTCTTCCGATCCAGATAATGGTCAACAGTTTTGAAATAATATGATTGACATAGATGCGTTCAATCTGTTGAATGAGTAGATAGGATACTTAAAATCGTTGGTGTGTATATTGTATAAGTTGATCACTTTCATTCATTGAAAACATTTGTATATTAGTAACTATTAGACATAGCAGTATGAAATGTACAACTCTGATGACCAAATATGGTATCGCATACAGTACTATGTGATACAGATGACATATGTTGATATTATCATGAGATCAGAATAAGTGGGAACTAAATCTTACGCAAAACACTTAAGAATTGACAATGTGTACTGTTGTGTGAGTAGTGTTAGCAACGGTTCCGGGTTACCCGGCCGCGGTCCGGGTTGGAACCGGAACCAAGGACCCCGGTCCGGTTCTGAAACCGCCAAGAAACCGAACCGCGCAATTGCAAGCGGTTCCAAACCCGGACCGGAGCCCCCGGTCCGGTTCTGGAACCGCCAACAAACTGAACCGCCCAATCACAAGTGGTTCCAACCTGGAACCGAACCGAAACCCACCGGGTTTTGGCGGGTTTCACCTGCAGCAGAGCCTCATTTTTCATCGGCCCCAATAATGCCATATTTTCTGCTCCAATTAAGTATTTGAGTTCTGATTGGATCGCAACATGTTATATACGTAGATTATACAGTTTTTGACGCTCGTTTACCTCCCGCACTCCGATTTGCGATACGATTAGTATTTGTTGAGTCGCTGCGAAAAACAGTCGATTTTGGCCGCATTTTCGGCTTTATTTCACAGCGACTCAACGAATACTAATTGTATCGCAAATCGGAGAGCGGGAGGTGAAAGAGCGTCAAAAACTGCATAATCTACGTATATAACATGTCACGATCCAATCAGAACTCAAATACTTAATTGGAGCGATAGTTTTAGAGGAAGAACCCGCCAAAACCCGGCAGGTTCGGTTCGGTTCCGGGTTTGGAACCGGAGTTTTGTGCCGGTTCGGGTTTAGCACGGTTCCAAACCCGGAACCGAGGCAAACTGTTCGGTTCTGAAACCGTACTAAACCCGAACCGGGCACTAATCTCCGGTTCCAAACCTGAAACCGAACCGAACCCGTAATTTGGGACCGTTGCTAACACTATGTGTGAGTTGCCAACTTGGTGATGACTATTTGAAATGCTTGGAGGACAAATTTTGTGTGGTTACGGTGGCAGCACAGGGACAAGTTTCAGTAATCGTTGGATTGTTCAGAATGGTATCGACCGTACCATAATGTCTCAGACAGCAACTTTGTTTTTGCTGATGGGCCTTATCTGCCTACTTGACTGGCAGTGTAGCCACCAAGCAACAAGCACCATCTAATTGGAATAGCCAGACAAAGGACAGAGTTCATTGAGTGTTACAAGGATCTTTGCTAGGTGATATACAACCATATAAATATATAATATCCAGAGTTGCTTTTGCAGTGCTCTAAATTCTATAGTCACCAATTTATATATTTCCCTGCCTACCGACATTCCAGGCACTCCAGGCATCCAACCCACATCTAGGTGGACCAAATGCACTCAGTTGCCATTATTTATTTGCAATGTACTCTACCATCAGTCTTATATACAATATCTGTAACTGTTATCATCCTAACCCACTTGTTCCAAATACATTATAATTCTATCTATCTTTTTACACTCTCTACACTTATTTCAATCTTATGCTATTCTTATCTTCATTATGTATTTAAACCTGTGTCCAAATATTAAAACTTGTGTTCTCTTTAGTAAACCTGTTTGTTATTCTTAAATGAATATAACTATGGTTTATTGGTTCATACTAGATAACTGATTCTTATATTACATAATTGAGACAAATGTCACCAATACCCATCAATTTTGTTGTATAAAGTACAAATGACTGTTGATACTATGGCTTAGCTATTTTTTTTCAGTTCAAATTTAATTTTTACATACTTGAATACTTATCATAGTCTTGGGATATATAATTTGCTGTTTAAATATTGGCAGTTATCTTAAATATTATATCTTTATAATTATGATATTTCTACAATATTTACTAAATGTTTTTATTTTTAATACTAGAATCCTCTTTTTCAAGTATTCAAAATCAAACAAGTTTGCAGTAGAATTTTGTAGAATTACAATAGTATTTCCCAATTGATATATTATTAGTTATCACTAGTCTTAAATGCTTTAGTCAATACAGTTCGATAGCATGAAAGCAATCACTGATAGCTGTGAATAGCAATAATGGCTACATACTAATATTTGTCAGATTAGCTTCAAATTAGTGAAAAGTAAATAAAATGTCATCAAACAGCTAAATCACTTCAGCCAAAAAGCAGATAACAGTTGAACAATTCAAGAATATATATCAATATGAAAAGAACAGACAGCAAATAGTGAAATAATAGTAGCAAAGAATTTGACAACAGTCCGATACTAAGGATGTATTGGATATGAATAGTAAAGTTTCTTGCTTACCAACAATATCTATTTGTCTGTAAGTTCTTGAATCAAGAGGATATCACAGTTTTGGATGTAGAAAAGGGTGAGGTTTTAATTACAAACAATACTCATCATGGGATTCCAATATACCAACCATTAAGATGATGGAGGGTTGAAAGATGGAAATCTAGAAATATTTGAAGAAATGGATATTGGTTAGAATATAGAGATATTCTTCAGAACAATATAGTTGGAAGTATTTGTTTGCATGAAGACAAGGTAGAAGACCTTCAGTTTTTTAGAAGTAGAAAGATATAAATCTTCTCTGTAAGAAGAACAAGCCTTTATAATCAATGTATTGGAAATTGTAATCTTTTCATTCTGAATTTTGGAGTGATTTTCGGCATTCGAAGTAAACTCCTAAAAATACCATTTATGCAATTTCTGAAGGAGGCAAGTATACCACATTGAACTGATGAAACTGGAGTGACAGTCCTTGGATTATATTTTATTCCAATCAAAGATATGTTTTTAAGAATGATATTCTTACTATCTACTTCCATATATTAAGTTCTGTTAATCATATAAAACAGCAACAGCCATACCCCAGTAATGTTATAGACTTTATCTGTGGTACTATTGCATCTGTTCAAACCAGAATCTTTCATCAAATTCAAATATATCAATACTCTGCAACATTCAGGAAAAACATACTTTGAAAAATATTTCTGATATATACTTGATTTCCTATATTGATGGAACCTCTATTGAATATGTACTTGGAAGCAGGAAAAGGATTATACTATCAACAATCCAGTCTTTGCAAATAATTGGTAGTTTGATAAAAGGTTACATTTTGACTGTGAGGATCAAAATATTGGTCATTCAGAATATAACTGCTCAAAAACCCATACAATAATAGGAAAAGCAGTAGCCACTCTACTAACTATCATTATAGTGATTTGCTATTGAATTGATATATCACCTCCAATTCTATACTACTGTTATTTTACTACCTATTTCCACACTACTGTTTGGTTTCACAGTAGATGTCCAAATACCTTGAATAATTGCCATCAATATAGTTACAGCAAAATATATAGATTGCATAACAAATCCATATATTCAAATATTGCTTTCCAGTATGACTATAATTACTAGAAACAGTATCAGATCAGATATTGATCTGGATGAATTCCATTCTATTGAGAAGAAAACATATGTTAATTCTATCCAGTGAGAAGAACAAGCAGGTGCTAAAATACCAGCTTATTACCAACAAAAATATTCTGCCCTGGGTGATTGAGCTCTGGAATTTACACAAAAGACAGCTGGAGAAAACAGACATTGTGAATTGGCAAGCAAGAAAAATAAATTTTGAGATCTGAATAATCCAGGCAAAAATGGTCCTCGCTTACAAAGGATTTATAATTAGACAATATAATATATATGATGCTATATGCCTGGCAGTGGGACATATGAAAATCAATCCATTTGAGAAGTATTGTGATATATTAATCCAATACCAAGTATTTAAAATGTATATCCAAGCAGATTGTATAATGATAAGTATCAAATTGCTGAAGTTTGTAATCAGCTGCAGCCAGTTCTCAGCAACAAATACAATAATCATGTACAGCCTGCAGAATGGATTCAACTCTGTTCAATAATAGAGAAGGATTCCTGGAATATCTAGTCTTTCAAGCACATCATCAATTACGGAAGCATACAACTATTCTGTCCAGGCAATAACTGATGGTGAAATGATTTTTGGACTATATACAAAGCACACAGAGAAAGAGAGAAATATTCAACAAAATTGGAAGAAAGTATGGAAGAAAGCAGCAAATGAAGAGTAGATAAGAACGAACATAGAAATAAGAGTGAAGAAGAACTTTAAATTACAAATCGAAGAATTTACTTGAGCTTGGCAAACAAATCTTTTATATGAAAATCAAAGAGATTGGTAAACTTTCTTACAAAGTTCATCTTGATGTCAGTGGAGTGGAATACAATGCCTGATAACAAGAAATTCCATCATCAATATAATATAAGAAATGGTATTACAATTTCAATCACAATGACTGTGATATGTAAGCTCAATGGTAATCGAAATGATACAGCAGGGGCTGAAGTACATTTCCAGGAGACACTGAGTTATTCACCTTGAGTTCATACAACTCAAGATTGTCTGATAGTAGAGATAACAATCCTGGATGACTTCAACCACCAGATGGAATATATTGTAGTGAACTGTCTATACTGCTATTATATTTATTGCTCCAGCTGCCAAAAACTCCAAATCCAAGAATATAGCAAATAACTGATCTTTTTTTTCCATTCAAGGGAGATTCTGTAGACAAGTCCGAGACCTATGGCCACTGGATCCCTGTAGTAGATTGTTGATTCAGCTGCTTCAAGTCCAAATATCTTGATAAGAATAATGAAACCATCAAAATATAAAGTATCCTTCAGGAGAAAGCTACCGACTGGTTCACTAATCAAGAATATCACTACAAGAAGCATTTGCAAGTTAATACATAATCAGTTGCAATTTTTGTATAGAGGAAAGATTATTGATTCAGAAGAGGAGAATGGGAACCACTGAAGAATGAAGACCTTTCAATCGATGGGACTCAGGAAATATGCAGGACTACCTTATACTAATGAATGCTCTGAACAATCAAGTTCATTTGGTAGAACTTCTATAGTGGAAGGCTCTATCCAGCAAACTCAATGAAGTGAGTGAGAATTGACAATTTTTTTGAAACTTACACCAAACAATCATGCAGAGTACAAACTGCTGCTTTAATTAGTTGGCTGCATTCAAGAGAATTATCTGCAAGAAAGTAGCATCATGATAAACATACAGAGATAGATGAAAGGAATAATATGGGAAAGTGTGATGGTAATGATAATGACATGGGAATTGAAGGAAGGAAGAACCATGAAAAAGATTCGGACTCCAAGAAATGTCAAATAGAAAAGATAAATAGTAGGTCTATCAATATGGACAATCGTATAGCCTGGAAAGGTAATCCAAAAGCTTGGCTGGAAATATATACCTAGTGTACCAAGTATATAGACTGCTGTTTCTTATAGTATGGATAAATATTTTGTAAGAATGTGATCAACATATTGTAAAGTACAGAGAAGTACAATATGAAGCCTAAAGTGGAAACCGTGAAGCCAGTAGTAGCCACCTCTTGTTTAAAGATCATATCTACAAGTTTGGCTGACTAAATTATAACACCTATAGCTGCCTATAGTTTTCACATATTTTGTAAAGTTGATATAAATTGTAAAGTAATTGACAGGAGAAATAAATTAGTTTAGTCATGCAATAGGTCAATGAACAAGACTTCATTCCAATAAAATATTGAAATGGAGAGACTTTTGGTGATTGTATATTAGGGAAGAAATATAATACTACTGGAATTTCATTTAGGGTTTTTGCAATATATTTTTTCATTTGCCATATTGGCTTTGAATATTGATTATATTTCGATTCTACAATTTAAGAAAGAATATTTGAGAATAAGTTCAATATTCCAAATATACCAGTTATATAGTATCCAATTATATCATTGGATACACAATTAATATCAAACCTGATTATATTCAATACCTATTCAGCAATACTTACAAACAACTGGTTCATTTTGAGACTGGAACTTTGTTGAAAGACCATTTACCATGCCAGTTGATAGAAAAAGCTGAAAATAATAGACTACAATCAATACTTCATGGCCTATTTCCAATAAACCTAAACGACAATTACTAGCTAAAACTAAGGCTAATTAAACATTAATACTATATATAATTTCAAGCTTTTGAATTCAGAAGAATATTCCTGAAAGAATTTTCTTCAATACTGGATACAAAATATCCAGCATGCCATTGCAGTAGGCAGAGTTATATAGTGTGGCATTAGTGACTCTAATGAAACCGATGTGAGTTGAAAAGTTCAACACTGAACGAGTATAAAGAGTGGGTTGGCAGTATATCTTCTCTGCGACTCAACAGAAGGAATCTCTGTTTATCAAAGTAACTTGCCATGATGGACCAATCAAAATCAGTTTCATATTATGTTACAGTAGTGATGAACGATAAATTACAAAGCAGTCTGTGAAGTTTGATATGGAAATGATCAGTTCTAGTTTAAGTCAAATTCTGTTACCAATATTTTACGAAGGCAGTAGCATCTTTGTTGTTAATTGAAGATGACCACTACCATCCAAAGTTTTATACAGATTCTGAATATAATAATGTGATTGGTTCAATACTTCTTGATACAGTACACAACATTAATATTAATTTAATAGAGTAGATAGTATAGAAATACAATAATTTTCAACTGTTATACAGGAAACAAATTATTGAAGCTTTACCACTTCCTCAATTATAGAATCATGCCATTGACTTGAATAATGGGGAGGGATATCTATACAGTTCCATGTATATACTTTCAGGGAAAAAGCTTTTGATTGTTGAATGGTATTTTTAAAAAGTCTTGATTCTGACAAGATTTGTTCAAACAAGTTATCTATATGTGAATATATTTCCTTTATTCCAAAGCCATACAAAAAAGATTCATGTTTGTATATAAATTTCAGGACTTTGAATTATATGATGTTGAGGTACTAATATTTGTTGCTATCTATGAAAAAATCGCAATACAGAATTGCTGGATTCAATATATTTACCAGAATTGAATCAATGCAAGAATACAATCTTATTTGATACAAACCTGGAAAGAAATGAAAAACAATCTTCAGTACAAGATATGGGCAGTACAAATACCTAGTCATATGCTTTGGACTGACAAATATACCAGCAATATATTAAAATATGATATATAACATTCTGTAATATCTAATCAATTTTAAAGTAGAAATTTTGAAATATGAAATCTTAATCTATACAGAAAAGCAACAAAAGTAAAAAATATCACCTCGGGAAGTAATTTGCCTACTAGAAGAAAGAAATTGTACAATTGCGTGCAATATGTATACATAGTATGAAAATTAAGTTGTATTTTTGAGTAACATATATTGAAAGAAGTCAGTATGGCAGAGATCAAAATTGATACTATTTTTCAGTAGGAGATTAAATAGTTTATCAAGGTTGTCCAGTCTCACTTCAGATTTATCTACTTCTATCAATATTGCTTTAAACATTTTTGAACATATACTTTTATCTTATGGATATAACAAAGAAAGTCAAACAAAATTTGGATTGGAAAGAAAATTCATGAAATATAACAGACTTCAAAATATAAAACCGGTACTTTATGGTACCACCAGTTGTGTAGTTTTTCAAGCCTGTGTGGTTTGTAGTAATTGTGACTGCTGCCAGTGATTTTGGAATCTAGGCTATTCTGTCTCATATTATTGATGGACAATTGAATTCTATTGCCTATTATAATCAAAAGATGGTTAATTCCATAATCACAATGAAATCCATAATACAAGGATACTTATGATAGTGACTGTATTCAAAACAAAGATATTGAATCAAAGATAATACTTATTCAATTATTATCTTTACTGATTACCAGAATTTCAAATCCTTGTAAGGAAAGGTATGGGCTAGTATGGCTCTTTACTTTAAAGTATAAGCAGATATATTTGCTAACAAATATTGTTAATAAAGTTGAATCATTATAAAATATAATAATTACTACAGTACAATTGTACTTCTATGAAATAACACTATACTGGGCACTTACCCGGCCATAAGCCAGCAGTTGTAATAATACTTGATAACTGCAATATTCTTGAATGAGAGACAAATTCACAGAATTCCAGAGATGGAAGAATATGATTTGAAAGGATTTTACTAAGCCAGGAGTGCAAATAGGAAACTGGATATGTTATCTGCATATTCAAGGCAGAATTTTCCAATGTGGGGAAATTGTCCCAAATCTAGTTCAATTTACTAATCTAGTTCATTTGGTAATTGAATCATTATAACACTTCTGAAATGGATACAATACATGTTATATCAATAAAGTTCTAAGGCAAATAAATCGCTATTATTTCTGCAATGTTGGCAGGAATTCCAGTAGTTCAGTATTATTAATAATAATTTGAAACAGCATTCAATACCTCAAATAATAATGCTGGATGGCACGAATCATAGATACAACCAATCCAATAAAACCCAAACCTCACCATAATATTGAAGCTGAAGTATATCATTATGAAAGCAGATATTACATTCCAAACTATCTACAATTACAGAAACCAATATTTGAAGTCTAGTATCATTTGAATGTGGCTGCACACATGGGTCTGGATAAGACAATCAAGTTGGAAAGACAAAATATTTATCTACCAGAAATAGAAAAGTTTTAAGTGAAGTATATTGGCTTATATTCTGACTATTGCAATTAAAGCAGATCATGATAACTGAATCGGCTTCAATAATATTCTCAATTGATATACTGTATATGGGATTCAATTTCAGCAGTGTTTATAATCTCATTATTGATATCAGATGTATACTCATCTGTATATTGAATTATAATGTAATTTAAGAGAATTATTCAATATGTACTACTGTCAGAAGATGAAAAGACGGCAATCAATATGGTTAAAATAGTCTGAAAACAAATATGAATTTCTTATTGTCTACAATCCAATATAGTATCAGATTGAGACATCTGGTTTACTTCAATGTTTTAGTCTTGATTAATTAAGGTTATTCGTATAAGAGAAATGACTTGACTATTTATTCCTCAATAGATAAACAAATAGGAAGAGTAAACAAAAAGTTAAATTACTATTTGCAGAATTATAAAAGATATAAACTGGCTAAATAGTGAGGAATATTATCTATAGAATATTTCGCTTACAATAACTCTTTTACCACTGTTTCAGGACAATGGTCATTCTTTGCAAACTTTTGATACAATTGGTTTATAATTTGGCCCATAGAATTACATAAACAGAATAGGGAATCCAACAGCTACATTCACTGAATGTGCACTATATATACCACCTACCAAAAGGAATAACAGGAAGTATTGAAAATAATCGAACAGTCCTATAATAGATATAGTCAGAAACTTTCAAATTATTTAGTTGTTGATTGTATTATCATAAATATGAAAAACTTCAAACAAGAGAACCAACTGTAGTATTTGATACAAAGATTTCTGGACCCTTCAAGGACTTTAGATTACTATTATGTACTGTTATTAAGTTTGCATTATCATGTTGATGGTATATCTACAATGCATTTCATGAATTGCTTATTAACCCTTCTTATACCTCATATAATATCTGTGTTGCAGTGACCTGTATAATTATATTCTATTCAGCAGATTACAATATTTTTCCATATCATGTGTATCAAAGGCTGATACCAATATTAGCAGCTGAACATAGAGAATATATTCTACAAAACAGTATAGCTTCTTAACAAGTATTTTCACTATCTAACAATTGAATCTATATATTCACTGCTCAAATCAGTAAAGCTTTTTAAACAGTCGAGTTTCTTGGTAGTCAAAGTAGCTAGTGAGTGCATCTCCCCAAATAATAAACTTTTTCTTGCTGTAAAGCTGATCATGAGAAAAGAACATTAAAGAATTTCATCTTCTCTACCACTGAGCTTCTGGAACTGGAAAGCTTCCCCATATGCAAAAAAGTTAGAGAGGGTACAATTTCAAATTGAAATTCAACTTGAGAAGAAATATTTCTTGAACAACAAGTCTTTCTGCTTTTGAATATTGTTAAAAGAGGTACATTTCCAAACAGTAAAACTTCTGAAAGAACAACATTATTTTCTATGGAATAGAATTAGTGAATCCATGGTTCCGATAGATACATCCAATCGCTATCAAAGAAAGTCTATCTGTTTAGAAGATCATCATATTAAAAGTAAATGACTGGTCCAGCAAATCAAGCTGTAGAGTTGATGCTATAAAGAACACGAATGGCTTGAGAATAATCTATTTAAGATAACAATTTGAAAAATTCAGTGGATAGAGGTATATAGAAGTTGCATGGAAAGGACATTGATTTAAATGTGGATAAAAACTTCAAGAGAAAAGAATATATAGAAGTTAAAAGTGAAGATGATAGTATAAAGACCTTGGATTTCTTCAAGGGGTGAAAGATAGATTAATTACTTTTTGCAAAAAGAACAAGCTTTAACAATATACATATTGGAAAAGCCAATTCTTTTTTTTTTGAATCTTAAAATAATTTGTCCACATTCTGGAAACTCTCCTAATTCATTACACTCAAAGGAAGTCATGAACTTAATAAGAATATTATATTTGTGGGTAAATATGCAGAAATGATAACAGTGTAACATGATATGATAAGCAAATAAATACTTTCCAGCAGGTTAGTATTTCATTTCAGTTTGGCTCTTATCAAGTGGTTTTAATATTGTTGTATATTTGCAAACTTCATTTGAATATTATGAAAATCAGTATCCTAATCTTTATTCCACACCAATTCCCACAAATCATCATTTCCAGTATACCTGTTTGAATATTTTAACAACATACTATCAAAGCTTCAATAATAAAAAGCTAAGACTGGTTACCATTTTCACCTTTGGAATGGACTCTTTTTAATATATCAATAATTAATAGATATGCAGCTAGACCAAACATTTCAATGCAGAACACCTGCACCATAGTAGGAACAAAACATTAGTTGCTTCTATTCAATGATAACGATATAGAGTTAGTACAATATCAGTATGATATAAAAAGTAATAATTCAGACGAATTTATTCAGCTTGGTAATGGAATAGAGAGGGAATAGAAACAAATGGATACTCTTATTCAGAAGACAAGAGAGAAGAATTTCAAAAAATGAATATTCATTAACAAAGCAATAAAAGCAGGCAATAGGCTAATAATCAGGCAGAATGTGATATAGGACGCTATATAATTGAGACTACTAATAAGAAAAAGAGCTCAATATAAGAAGCATTATGAAATAGTTATTCAATTCCAAGTATTTACGACTATTGTTCAAATAGCTTTTGAAGTTATAAAAGTCCATGCTATTAAAGTCTATGAAGATCTTTGGAAAGATATCTGCAAAGATATTCTGTTTTCTGATGAAGTCTCGAATGGTCTTACCAGTGTGTTCAATAAAAGGAAATAATACCATCAATAAATTAGTCTTTAATATCTATCTTCAATTGCAGATACAGAAAAACATCCAGGTCAAAGCAAAAAAAGATGATGAAATAGAGACTGGAATTTATATAAAGACTTGAGAAGAAACAAGGAAGATATAAAAAGTACAGATGAAAGTAAACAAAAGGCAGATAAGGCAGAATGGAAGCAGAAGGTAGCAAAGTGAAGAATGAAAAACTACTTTGGATAAAAATTCAAGGAGTTTAGAAGAACCTTATAGAAAAAGCTTTCCAATGAACAACTGAAGTTATCACTATATTTTCTGCCCTGGACAGTGTCAATACCAATCAAAGAAAATTCAAAGTCAGATAGTAGAGAATTCAATTTATGATTTACAATTGGAAATAAAGTTTGAATTTGAATTAGAGATACTAGGACTCCAGGGCACAAGGAGAATTGAAATAATATGCAAGGCAATGAAGAAGATCTAGCAAGTAGCACTGAGTATTGAAGCTTCAGATTGTACTGCTCTTGTTTTTCTGATAGTACATATGATTTTCCACCACTTTCAGTATCTAGAAGATTAGATTTTAGTAAACTATCTCTGTCAGCACCTCTATAGCCACAACAACTCTCAAACTGAGGTATGAAGCAGAAAATCAGCTTTTCAGATATTCAAGAGAAATGTACTGGACAAGATAGAATGTTCCCACAAATGAATTTCAGATATTGATTAATATATGAGTGGTTTCGAAAACAGTTGCAATACTGACAATGATATGATGATATTTGTTACCATTCTCTTTTGACAAAAAAGCATTAGCCTGATACTATAAGTATAAGGATCAGCTAAAGAATCATTTGCAAGGAGATACCAGGCAAGGTTTCATCAGTAGTATTAATGAACAATTCTGTGATATGAAGAAATAAAAGAAAAATCTTCGAACAAATAATGAATTGTAGTACAAGATTTGTAAAACTATATTATCAAGGTGGAGGGACTTGAATTACCTAGTCTATTTGTCTGGAATTGCATGGTGACAGGTTCTATACAGTAGCCCCAAAGAAGATCTTAAGAATCAATTATTCTTTTCCAAACTTATACTGAAAGATGGTACAGAATTCCAACCACTACTTGAGAAAGTTGGTTGTATATATAAATGATACTTGTAAGATATAAGCAAACACTATCACTATTATTCAACATCCAATGACAAGCAGAATAAAAGAAAGCATAATGGCAATGGAAACTAGGGGAATACACAAAATATAAAATATTAGAAATATTCAGACTTTAAAAATCTTCAACTGGAGAAGAAGAATTCACAACCTATCCATAAAGAGATGTACCTAGCCCAACAAAATATTTTGAATTTATGGTTGGCAGCTGGATTACAGGGAATACAGATCAAGTTTAGCAGTTATCAAGAGTATTGATGGGTATTCTATAGGAATCAAATCATAATTTCATTCAATCAGCAACACAACAACTAGTCTGAAATAAATACATCTACTCAGGATGTAGTTACCTCTTCTTGAACTTTTAGACCAAGTGATATAGTTAAACAAATTGAGCTACAAAAAGCAGTGTCCAGTTGATGATTATTCCATTAATACAAATTTCACCATAAGATTAATAATTGACAAAAAATTGTTTCATTCAGCCTTTGTTGATTAGGTAGGAATTCTAACAATTTCTATATTAAAAATGGTTAAATTATCTCTGATTCTGATATTGTACTACAAATAGCTATATCAACAGGGGAAGTGAAAATTGCAGTCATTTCTATAGTATTTGAAGTACAAAACATATAGTTTTGTATATATGTATATATATTTATGATTGTTTGAAATTATATGGGTAGAGATATCTACATTTGTTATGGTACTTGCCAATATAGTTATTGATATTACTTATCACGTTTTTATAACAAAAATTTTTTTTGCCATTTCAAAATCAATCACTGAGAATGAGTTTAATAATTGAAATATACTTGTCATTTTGTATCCAAGTATAATATAATATTTTCTTTGTACTTGATTATACTTACTCAATTGTTATTGATTTATGTAATACAAAATACAGTTTTGGCTGGTAATATATCCAAAGGGGGTTTGATGCTGTCTCTACTGAACAGACTACAAGTTCAATGATCTCACTGAAATATCTCAATCAGACCCAAAGAAAACAATAGAACGACTTTTATATGAACCACACTATGGTACAAGATCTGCAGTATATATGTTTGTAAGCTTTTGAGACAATCAGAATATTCCTATAAAAATGGCCTTGGATAGTTAGTATGATACAGGTATAATGTCCAAGGAGTAGTCAAATACACTTGGTATTCAATTAGTGACTCAAACAGAACCAACAATGGATGAAATCTTCTATAGAAAAACAATTAAAAGAGTAGATTGAAAGTATACCTTACTTATTGCTCTGCAGTATAGACCTCATGATATCAAAGGAATGATTAAGGCTCAACAGTAATGAAATGGACAAGGTAACTGGTATCGTGTTACCTGACTAGATAATTGTCCAGTTTAAAGTATTCAGAGAAGTTACAGAAGCCAATGATAAACTGCAGTTAATATTGATATCCTGCTATTGACATCATATCAAGGCAGTGGTATTTGTGTTTTCAATCAAATATGGCAATATTATTTTGAAGTTTTCATCAATACCTTGAAACATTGAAATGATTGATTCAATAACTGTTACTATAATACTTAAGATTGAATTTGATTAGATAGAGTGCATACAATTTTTGTACAGATATATTCAAGTGTTATGCAATAGAGACACTAACAATACAATCCCAGTTGATCAATTCTATGATTATATAATTGATAAACAGATGGGGAATAATTTATGGACTTTCATCTATATACTGTCAGAACATGATCTTTCAGTCTTTGAAGATTATACTAAATGACTACTTGATTCTATTAGAAATAAATTTCTGCATATGTAGACACTATACTGACCTATGTAAGCATCTTTTGTGGAGGTTATATTGAGAGTATATATAGGAAACAACCATACTGATAGTCATATTCATTGCAATACTTGAAGTGGTTGGAATCATTGTCAGTCAGGTTAGCTGTATTTGCAAATATATAATATACTTATATATTTATTCACTTTGTCTATATACAACTCACAGTTACTCAAGTTCAAGATCATGGAAATTCCATGCTTATAATCCATTAATAAGTTATTTACCATTGCTTATTTGCTTCACAAGGTTGTTGCAACAACAATGTATATTGGTAGATAATTGACTATCACTATCTTGATATATAGTATAATCACAATATATACAAATTGTTTGTAGTTCATGCAAAGTTAATCAAATAACTTGAAAGGTTGATACTATATAGCTTTGGATCTCTATATCGTCGAGTAATCTCCGTATGTGTGCATTTTGATATCATCAAGTATAAAGCAACTCTGGGGGAAGTCTTTGGGGTATATTAATAGTATATAGAAACAATTGAAAGTATCAATTTTGTAAGTACATTGATACCTTGTAATATTGTATAAACAACTATTTGAATTGTAAGAGACTTTTTTCCCCACCAGCATGTACCTCATTCAACTTTTGCTCCATTATATAATTAATTGTATTTTATGTTTTGAAATCAATATAACTATTTGCAATACAGCCAAAGTCAGTATTCTTTCAAGTGGATGGTACCTTGGGCCTAGAATAATTAGTACAACAGATGAGGCCTATGGCCAGCATCAGGTATGTATTGTCTGCTGATGCTGGAACAACTCTGACCATCAATGAGATTGTATTTGGCAATTATCCCTGGAATGGTTTCATTACCAGTACAAATACAAAATATAATACATAACTAGACATATGGAATTTGACTGTAGTAGTAAAACTCAAGGAGTATATGGGTATATTTGATAGTATTATTGCAAGTGTATTTTTCAGAGGCATTTGAATAACATTTAATCTCAGTGACAACTGCAATCAGATAGTGGCTGATGGTTCTAAGTTTCTTTTCAGTATTCACACTGACCTTTATATATAATTCCTTGGGTTTCATCATGGTCAAATATATGAGTACAGACAACTGCAGTTTATTGAATATTGGGTGTCATTTGAATGTCTTTAGGAATTGTTGCACCCATTAGTGGTGTAAGCAACAGTTCTGGCTTATCTGGCTGCAGTCAGGGTTGGAACTGGAACCAAGGCCCCCAGTCCAGTTCTGGGACTGCCAAGAAACCAAATTATTCAATAATATACAGTACCAGAACTGGACTGGGGGCTCCAGTCAAGTTCTGGAATAGCCAAAAATCCGAACTGATTAATCACAAGCGGTTCCAACCCGGAACTGAACTATTACTGGCCACATTTTGACAGGTTTCACCTCTGGCAAAGCCTTATTTTTCATTGCCCCCAATAATGCTCAATTTTGTTCCCCAATTAAGTATTTGTGTTCTGATTTGATCATGACATGTTACATATGTAGATTATGTAGATTTTGACACTCTTATACCTCCAGCTCTCCAATTTTCAATAAAATCAGTATTTGTTGTATTGCTGCAAAAAATAGTCAATTTTGGCCACATTTTGGCCTTTATTTAATGGCAACTCAATAAATACCGATCGTATGACAAATCGTGGGGCGGGAGGTGTAAGAGCATCAAACACTCCATAATCTACATATATAACAGGTGGCAATCCCATCAGTACTCAAATACTTAATTGGAGCAATACTTTTGAAGGTGGAACTGGCCAAAACCAGGTGGGTTACGGATTGGTTCTGGGTTTCGAACTGGAAATCAGGGCTGGTTCAGGTTTATTACAGTTCCAGAACCAAACTGTTTGCCTCAGTTCTGGGTTTGGAACAGAACATTAGTACTGGATCAGATTTAGTGCCATGTTACACCTAGCAAGTTCACAGTTGGGTCATGTACGATCACCAACAATTGCCCAGATTAGGCATCATCGGCTATTGCTTGTCTTGGATGCCAGAGCCAATCTTTTTGGATGGCCAGCAAATAAACATCCATACCATTAAGAAACATCAACTGATAGTTAATGGCCACGGTCGTGTCTGCTCCACATGACTGATAACAAATGGACAGCCAACATACCGCTGAATACTATCAGTCATGAAGCTGGCAACTTGCCGACTATAAACACACAGCTGGCAAAATAACTGAATGGCGTCAGCCAAAAGCCAATGACTGCCAGAGGATTAAGAATAGATGCCAACTCTGAACAGCAAACCGGCTCTCTATCGACAAAGGCCTATTTGTCTGAAGGTCATCAGATCGAACGGATACCACTGATCTGGTGGCACAAGCCAGCACGCTTGATGTCATAATGGATAGCGATGGTCTGATTATCATCCAATGACGAGGACAATTGAGAATACGGAGATGGAGGCCATTGTCATTGTGAAGGAACAGGCATTGGTTTAAAGCAGGTTTGAAGGCAGTTAAAGTGCTAGAGCCCTAGATGACATTGTAGATAGAAGTATTTGTTAGAAGCGAAGATGAAAATATCAAAACCTTAGGTTCTTCGAGGGTAGTAAGCTATCATCAACCTTCTCAGACAGGGGAATATACCTTAACAATATATGCATTGGAGAAAGCCTATTCTTTTTATTCCCAATTCTTTAGTAATTTCCACATCCCAAATGAATCTCCTAACTGACCTTCAAAGCAGTCCTGAATTATGTATGGATACTCTTTGACCGGGTGAACCTGGAGTGATGGTCGTGGTGTTACATACAGTTATGGAACCGGAACCGAACTGAAACTGTATTTTGGAAGTATTGCTAACACTATCTATCAGAAAACTATTATATTATGTCCAACTGTATTGTATAAAAGAAATCAGATTTAGAAAGATTGCTGACAATTGAACTGGTGTACCATAATATATAATCCTCAAGATTACTTCCATGCTTTCCAAGAATGAAGGCAGTTTCAAAGGGGTCATAAGTCATTGACTCAACAATAGGATGGGTTGAAGAATTGACATTGCTAGAACTTTTGGGAGGTTGGTATATTCTGACTGGAATAGTAATATTGAGATTCTGTACATTTGCTAATATATTTTCCATATTATTTAATGTTTGTCAGACAAGTATGTATAATATTAGTCAGGTATTATGATTGCAAAGAACCACCTGTATATCAATATACCTATCCAATTTTTTATTTTCAACTTCATATCAAGGGTATATTCCATATCTATGATTTTAAAGTACTCCATGCTCAGAATAGTCAGTAATCACTCTAGACAGAAATATATGGTATTACCTATAATGACAATCAGCACAGTAAGTGGTGAACTGACAATTTCGTCCATTGCTCAAAGGCTGCTGCAATTAGTTGAGAACACTTGGCATAACAATTGCATTATCGACTTGTTGGCAAGCCTTTGATAGGGCAGGGATATTATGTATTTTCAATGGCTGTGGCAGAAGTACATCCAGGGTAATACTATAAGTCGATGGTTTCATCCATACAGTACTAGAGCGGTTGCCATTGGTTATATGTATAGGCCATATATTTCGATTAGTCGCAAATTTTGTAAGATATATCACTTAGGAAAACAAGATCAGGGGAATAACAGTTTCACCTTCTGGAATACAATACTAGGTATCATCAGAAAAGTTTATACTTGGCTTTGTTACTACAAGTGTGCAGTATGCATATTGTTGTATAAATAATATTCTTCATTGTTGAAATATTATTTCAAACTATTCATTAGTTTATTTTCTTATGTCTTTTCATACAATAGCAATTTAGTAATATGCTATTCCAGAAGTAAAACCCAATGATCTTAGGATAACTGTCATTTAATATACAGTTTCTTGGGGCATATGATTATGATGAATGGCTAAGGCGGTTGGATGTTTGACAGATCATCTTTAAAAGTATATATATTAGCTTATAAGATTATTTGACTGACTGATATAGTCTTACATCATTCTTCAATAAATCAAAAATCATATCCAACATTGTACTGTGTAAAGTCAATATCTCTATACAGTGGAATTCAATATCATTGTAACCTAGATACCAAAGGTTGGCATAACCATTAGTGCAGTGATTGTTGGTCTTGTTTAGAACATAGTAAGATAGCAGAATGGTATATTAAAATGTATGTATTGCAGGTATTGATTCTGGTACCAAATGCTTTGCTCATAGTGATGGAAGGTAATTGAATGTATTTGGTACTACATTATTGTTTCACAAGAAAGGGGTTGGATTTGGATTGTTTTTATTGTTCAGTCAAGTCTTGTCTATTTGCATCTGCTTTTTGTATATAACACCACCAGTGCCACATCAGAATTGACACAGTCAACATAGTATCTATGCTGATTTCGGACTGGTTCAGAGATAGGTTATGAACTTTATTCAGGATGTAAAAATCGCTAAAAGAATCTGAATAAGAAGAATAGATTTTCAATATATATAGTTTTAATACTTGTTTTCCTAACTGAAAAGATTGACACCTTTCTACCCCTGAAGTACTTGGAGGTCTTTATACCTCTTCTTTACTTTCTGATAAATATTTCTAACCATAATTATTTCTAGAGTTTCAGCACCTTAACTATCTTTGAACCACCTTCAACAAAATATCTATTCAATTGTAACTACTACTGCCCTCCATCTGTCCATCTTCCATCATCTTTACCATCCTTCTATCACACACTGACTATAGGCATTTTTTATTACCTGGAGGTTTTGTGCTTCTACTTTCAAACCTGTGGTATCGTATTGAGCTGATGACCTCCAGGCAAATTGGCCTCTTTTGATAGAGAGCATCTTTACTGGACCAGGTTGGTATCTATTTTTAAGCCTCCAGCAGTCATCAGATTCCAGGCTGGTACCATTATACTGGTTGCTGGCTGTCTATTAGGTATCAGTGAGTCTTTAATATTTTGGCCAATACCATCAAGTCATTTGTTTGCCATCCATTTGTTATCAGTGATTCAGAGCAGCAGTGACCACTACCATTAACCAGTGGTCATTGGTAATAGGAGGTCTAGATCATTATTTGCCAGCTATTCAAAATGATTGGCTTATGTCTCTGAGATGAGTGATGACTGATGATGATCCAATCAATATAATGGCAAGCAAATGTATACAACCCTTGAATGAACTTGCTTGGTATAATATTGCAGTGGATAGCTATATTGGAATATGATTTTGAGGTAAAGTTTAAAGCCAAATGTATCATTGCATTATACTCTTTGGGATAATAGTTCTGCATATACTTAGTCCCCAACATATTGGAGCGGAAAATATTGCTACTGAACTCACATATGAATATTTTGATATTTCACTTGATGGTTGATGGTATTGCAACATCAGATATTGTTGATGCAATTTCAAAAGTGGTTATTAGTGAATATCACATAAATGATTGTAAATTATGGGATTTATCCAACACTCTGAATACTCTGGATGAATGGCTGTGTTCAAGCTGTCAATCAACAAGTCAATAGCTATGAAAGGATGTACCTGAGTTTCATATACTCATTGATGATGACCCTGTCAACTGAAGTAATTTCCATAGTTGAAATAAAAAAAGAGTATATACTTCAAACATCTCCACCAACAATCATAACTGTTCACTGTCTCACCTGAGAATGCTCCAATAACAATATACTAATAAACAAAATACTGACTACAAATAACAAGCTTACAGCAATTCTAATTATTGTCCATACCAAAAGACTGATTCAGTGCCTGCAGAAAAGTATCTGTATATGCCAGCAGAAGTCTTTAGAGTATATTGAAGTGAGAAGTATTCATGCTGACATATTTAAATAGAACAAATGATTTCCCAAGTTGTCATTTTATTTCAAATCTTCGTCAGTTGTTGATTTCTTTTCAATATACGTATTTGTCTGAAGTGTAGATTCCACCAATAGTTGTATGTATTCAAAAGTGTCTTGCCAGTGTAGTTGATTATTGAATTGAAAGTTTATACAATTGTGCTTCAAAGTATTACAGCAACCATGAAAGTTGCTGCCAAGTTTTACATAATAATATATCTGGATGAGTGATATTTTGGATTTGTATCAAAATCAGAAGGCTTCCCAACTAGTGAAACAACTTATCGAATTGTAACAACAATACATATCAATGATAATATATAGTATACAGATTATAATATCTTTGAACAAGTGTGCAATGTGAATCACTGAGTATAATGAGATTTTTATACTTGGTTATGACAAAGAAGTTATCCAATCAAAATTTGACATCAACCTTATATTTAGACACTGATCCACTCATATGAATATTGCAAGTTGTCCTAATGACTTGTATGATTAAAGTCAACTATCAATTGTCAATGAACCATAGTTGAAAATATTCTTATGATACAATATGAAATATTTGAGATAATAGGTTGTATATAAACTTTCAGTTCAATATAATCAAATACTATACAACTTAAATTGCAATACACTTCTGGGAAAAACCATCAATATATCAGGGTATTACCCCAAGGTGCTTGCCCAATTTCCTCCATCTTCCTGAAACTTTATTTTTTTCATTGTTAATATTTACCATCTCGGAATTATATTATATAACTCTCTCTGCACATATCAATTTCATATTGATCATATTAATTGAATAATATTGGACAATATCAGATACAATTCTTCCCATACATATTAGGATAATCAATCTATTGTAAATCATTGTCAGATCAATTCTGGATGATCTTTCAACAACCCTACTCATCTATAATATTTGTTCATTCCACCAATATATATTTATAAAAATGGATCAATTACTTATCATTGTCAGCCCTACTCCTCCAGTTGTCAGCTCAATGGCACACAAGCAGACACTATGCATGGATTGTAATAAGTCAATATTGAACCTGAACAAACTCACCTCTTGAGCATTGCAGAATCTATATATCTGGATTGAATTCTTGATTATTCTCTACGATACTAAACATCCAGGTGATTGGGCATGGCACAAGTTCCAGTAGGAGATTGTTGATTCAGATAAAGATATTTTGAAATAGTTCAACCAATATTCATAGTTGTTTGCACAATACAAAATAATACAGGAGGAATGATATTGGTGGCTAGTTCAGTGGGTTTGAAGTAGGAATATCAGAAATAATTTCCGGATGCCAGATATTCTGTTGGCCTGTCATGGCCTGCTGTATGCACTAATATTATACCTAATATAGTACCCTCACAGCCAGAATAAACATAATTATCCATGACATCCATACCTGACTGGGAATCAACTGTTCCTTGGCTCAGAGATCAGAGTGAAGTATCTCAAAAGGTGAACCTTGTTGAACAGCGATACTTTTCAAACAGTGGCATCTGTCTCTAGTAAATGAGATTAGTGGATGTTGTACTCCAGCCAGAATTATTCAATGGAATGCAATCACTTTGAAACTGTATATTTAATACAGGCTAGAAAACATTTGGTTCAAAATTATATCACTAGAGAAAGCTACTCTCTAGACAACCAAGTTTGAGAGATTGATATGCTACCCAACCAAACTCGTGAATAAAATGCTTTGAATAGTTACGCCAATCTCTATTGAACACAAACAATGCATCTGAAGAATAATCAGATCAAACGAATAACACTGGTTTTGAAGGCAAAACCTGTAAAGTTGATGTTATGAAAAATATCTGCAGTTTGAGTATTCTCTATCAATGATGATAATATGGTAGGTTTAAGTAATAGAGTTCAGTACTAGGTATAATGTTAATGGCATTGGCCCAAATGGCTCATGGTGGTTCCAAGAGTAGTGGTATAGGTTTAAAAATGGTTCAAATATAAAAGCTCTAGAGTAAAGTGTAAATTGTAGTCAAAACCAAAGACAAGGGTATAAAAACCTGCAGTTTCATTGAGAGTAGAAACACATAAGATTATCAATCAAACTTTTCAAGGAGAAGAATAAGTCTTCATAATATTCATATTGGAAAGCCTATTCTCAATATTCAAAATATTGATACGAATATTTCAGCCATTTTCCCATCCCAAGCAACGCTCCTAATCCGCTTTGGTCAAAGCAAGTCCTCAACTGAGTAAGGATAGTACTTTGACCACCAACACTGGAGTCACACTTATAGTGTTGCACTATATTGGTAGCAAAGAAATACTTCCAAGAAAGGTATTCTTTATATCCACTTCATCACTGAAATCGGTACCCTCTTTATTGCTCCACCTCTGAACCCCATGCCGGTTATATATCTCTGGGCCCCAGACCCACCCTATATCCCTCAGGACTATTCCCATCATACACCTCCAAATACTAGACCTGTCATACACTTCCAAACATCTTTGCCATGAGCTTTTCAAAAGGCTATATCGAAAAGATCAAGCTAATTACCTGGTTTATCCATTGAATGGTCACTGCAATATACAGCCACAATAGCTGAATGTAGAACTGGATATGATATAACAATGGAAAATATTTATACTATGGATCAAAGAGATTATTAGTTGCTTCAATCCACTGATCAGCAAGAGCAGGTGATGCAATATCAGCCCATTGGGAAAAATAATATTCCATACTGTCATTTAGCGTTTAGAACAAGTTAATCGAAAGTTGGAACAAATGAACATTCTGTTTCAAGAAGCAAGGGTAAAGAATTTCGAAATACCAACAGCCCTTCCAGAGTTGGGCAGCCATCACAAAGGTTGTATCATTCTGCAGACTCTAATATACAATACCATTTGTCTGAAGGTAGAAATGATCGAAATGGCCTATTTCGAGAAAAATTCCAATATAGTCATTCAATCCGATCTCATTATGGCTAACATTCACAAGGCTTTTGCTGTTATAAATGCCCAATCATCAGAAGTATAAAATGTACTATGAAATCGTCATAGTGAATATATTCTTTATTTTTGTGCATCCTGTAATGCTCTCTATAATCTGCTTGATAAAAGAAAACAATTTCAACCATGTCTAGCCCTTCCAGTACATCATCAATATCAAAAACACACAACTATCCAGGTCAATGCCAGAGGCAATGGTAAATGAATGTGTTGGTTATATGCCAAGGATTAAGTACAGGCTAGAAAGATGTAGAATGAACAGAGGAAAGTACAGAAAAAGGCAGATGATGTAGAATAGAAGATAAAGATGGCAGATTGAAGAATATCAAACAACTTTGAGCAGAAATTCAAGCAGTTCACCAGAGTCTCACAAACAATACTTTTATATTCAAGTATGAAATAATAAATATACTTTTTGTCCAAGTTAGTATTGATACCAACAGATTGAGATACAAAATCTGATGGTTAAGGATTCCACCTGTAATATATAGGTAAATACAGTGCTGAAATTTGGGTCCCAGAACTGATGACTCCAGTGCCCCAGAACAATCAAGACAGTGCAAAAGGCATTGGAGAAGATTCATCCAGCATCTTTGTGTCTTCCAGCTACAGTGTGAGTAGCTCAAGCTCTTCTGATAGTGGAGATAATCATCTTCTGCTATTCCTACTATTGAGAGCAATAGACCATTGTAAACCTCATCAGCTATCACATCTGCTATTGCCTATAGCTCTACAGCTATCATGTCTGGCAAACTTGTAAATGAAACTAATAATTTACCTGCTATACAAGTTCAAGAAAGATCCTACAAACCTGCGGGTGTTCTACCACAATTGGATTCAATGTGTCGATCAGTATCTCAGATACTGCCTGGATGAATGCAATAATTACAACAGTAAAATTATTTTCATTCAAACTCACCTTTCAGAAAATGCCTCAACCGGTTACATTAACTGTGAGAATCAGCTGAAGAAATTTTCCAAGTGAATACCTGGTGAGTTCACATCGGCAGCATGTAGAAATGATGTATCAAATGAGATGGAGAAAAACAGAACCTCTGGATAATCAAAGAACGACAGTATAGAGCAGATATACAATACTATATTATAAAAATGGAAGACTGAAACTACCAAGTCTGCATATCTGGAATTACATGGTGCAAGGCTCTGTACATTGACCTGAACTGAGTTAGAATTATTTATTGTTGTTGAAGCTTATATTGAACAATAATGCAGAATAAGAATTACTACTCAAATATAGGGGCTGCACATATATGAAACTGCTGCAAGACATGGATGAACACTATTACAGAGATCACACACTCAATCACAAGACGATTGAAAGCATGCGTGATAACAATTGTGGTAAGAAAAATCTTGGAAAGAAGATCT
This sequence comes from Trichophaea hybrida, assembly GCA_015178995.1. Classification (NCBI taxonomy): domain Eukaryota; kingdom Fungi; phylum Ascomycota; class Pezizomycetes; order Pezizales; family Pyronemataceae; genus Trichophaea; species Trichophaea hybrida. The sequence continues at coordinate 82,073 of WHVE01000552.1, forward strand.
TTGGAAAATGTTTGGACTCAAAGAAATTTCCAATAGAGATGAAGGGTTCTAAGTTCATAAATACAGACAGAGGTGATACCGTTGAAAGTATTCCCAAAATTATATTGAAGGCAAGATTTATGGGTAATGAGTGAAAGTGCTGTAGTTTCTCAAACCATTGATTAGTATTCAGTATAAAAACTATCACAGCCTCATCCAGCATGAAAAAGAAGGATCAAATTCCAAGATGGACACATCAATACCGGAAGCAATAATCTTTTCTTCAAATGTCAGGGTGAGAAATTTGGCTGACCAAATTACAAAATCACCTACTACAGGCTCTAGATCTCAAGTACTGTACAAGGTTCATTTTCATTGTACAGAAAATCACATTCTATTTATTTTTTATTGGAATTAAGAATTGCAGTGATTTTTTTATTCTTAGAGATACAAACACCTTTAATTTCAGATTTAGGGGTACAGATATCATTATTGCTTTTGAGTTTTCATTTTGGGCCTTATCAATACTGTTGTTGCAATTGTTTATATGATTTCAATAATAATAAACTGTCTTGTCTACTGTTTAATAAAGAATACCCAAGGATGAATTGTGTAAATGAAATAAGCTAGTTATATGGTATCCAAATGCAATATATTACAAATAATTACCATCGATCTTGATTATATCCATTTCAACCACATTAATCAATATATTCCAGTTAGCATGATCTATTGGTGCTGCAGTAGTATTATGTGGCACTTTATCATGATTTCTACTCGAAAAAATCCAAAATATAATGCTGCAGCTGATGCACCTTAGCCCAAATCCAACAAACCCAAATAACATCCACTTGAATCAAAAACAGGAACAAAACACATTGTATATATATTTGCAAGCTTGGGAGATGAACAGAATATTCCTGTAAGAGTTCTCTGGAATACTGTATGCAATATATTCATGGTGTTGAAGCAATGGACCAAGTAATTTGGTATTCCATCAGTGACTCAAAAAGAATGAAAGCTAGTTAAAAGCTTCAATAGGGAATGAGTAGATGGAGTGGGTTGTCTATATACTATCTCTGTTACTCTGCAATATAAATCCCATATTCCCAAGAATCTCCAAAGAACAATTTGTCCAATACCAATTTACCTTACTGGTGGATTGTCAAGTATAAAGCACTCAGTAGAGTTAAGAAAGGAAATAATAAGCCCCAATTTCCATTGAAAAACCGTCAATATCATTGTACAAAGACAGCTGTCTCTTCATTCTCTATCAAATATGACAATACCATATTGATGTTTGATATAGACCTTCAATGGATTGGAGTTATTGGTTCAATATATATCAATACAGTACATGAGATTGGGGCTGATTGAGTAGAATATATTTGGTGGAAGTACAAAGACTTTTACATAATTAACAATAGAGAAGCTGCAAATACTTATGAACCTCATGAATTTCATTATCATGCTATGGACTTGAAAGATGGAAGGCATTATATATTGGGTTCTATCTACTCAATCTCAAATGAAAAGTTTCCAGTTTTTAACAACTGTTTTGAAGAGATACCCAATACTGGAAGGCTCTGTTCCATCAAGTTATCTATATATACACACAAATACTGTATACCAAAGCTACATTGAAGGAACTGGCCATCGCATGTGAATTATAGAGACCTGAATCATATAATGATTATATACTGATATTTACTGCTGGGAATTTATAAACTGAAAGAGAAGGTTTCAGGATCAGGGATTTTTACCAGGATTGATTTGAAGGCAGGGTACGACGTCATTTGAATTAAATCAGCTGATGGATGGAAAATACTATTTCTTATAATATATGGATATTATTATTATTTGGTTATATCATTGGATTCAGGAGTATAGTCGCTATATTCCAAGATATAATCATTGAGATCCTGTAAAAACTAATAGATCATAGAGTAGTAGTCTATAAACATAATATCCTAATTTATATAGCAAAAGAAGAAAATTATATGTGATTAACTAGAGAATTCTTTTATTGACTACAAGAAAACAACTAGGCTATATCACCTGATAAGTAATAATGGAACCATTTATTTGGTATATTTAATTGCTATATTATATCAGAAAAAGGTATTAGTATGGCCAAGAACAAGATTGATAATAATTACATATAAATGATTTCAGAGTCGGTTCAGAATATCCAGTCTTTCCTTGGGTTTGCCCACTTCAATCTATATTTTATTGAAAGTATTTCAAGATATGCCAACCCCAAACTCAGTTCACCAAAAAAATCAATGAAAAGTTTGATTGGACACCAAATCTGTGCAATCAGACAGCCTTCAATATCCAAATTATGAATATTATTCAGGCATCTCTATGACAGCAATTTCAGCCTTTTTGACCCATCATGATTGGGACTGACAAAAGTTATTTTGCAATCAACATAGTATTCTCTGAAGTCATTGAACAATGACTGCGCTCTATTGCCTACCACTTTAGATAAACAAACCAAGTCAAAACTAACTATAAAATCCACAATGGGGAAATGCTTGCAGATATATATATATTCAAAGAATAGAGATATTATTGTAATAGAACTTCTCATCCAATGAGTGTGGATACCAATCATATGAATTTTGAATATTTTACAACACAAATGTTATTGAATAGGAGACATGCGCGGTATAAACCCGAAATAGCAGATTACATTTTGCAAATATATTATCAACCAGACTGTGCAAATATTACGCAGAACTGTTTATTTAGGTATTCAAAATACAATTCTAAAAATAAGGAGGATAATATTGAAGAATATGGAGACCAATCTATTTACTGTATCCTGAAACCTAAGCAGTTGGTAATATTTGAATAGAAAATTGTATTAGAAATAACAATAAAGTTAAAGGGCAAACGAATTGCGATTTCTTGAATAAAGATTCAAGCATTTCCAGTGGTCAATGTCAAGGATTCAAATATTCAAGTATCAATAGCTTTGGATTTGGAATTCTAGAGGTTACAAAAACTGAAAATAGCAGGGCATCAATTGTTTGAGATAGCCTGAAGCTGAAAAGTATGCAGTGTATGCAAGAAACTCGACCCAGAATCACCAAGTCTTTAAGCCAAGGAAGCTGAAGCCATTTCATCATTTTATAGAATACAGAACAAGTAAAAAAAACAATTTATCTTGCACTGAATACCTGGTTTATATCTAGCAATTTCATTTGTAATTCACTTATTCCAATATATATCCTAATTTAGGCAATCTTTTCTACAATTCCAGCTTTTCCTGTGAAACCTGCTTTTCTCCATTCAAAACTTGATTTGGCTTCTGTAGGACATAAACTGTTCTATTCCTCACTGATCATCACAGTATTACTGAACCATACTCAGCAGAACTGTGAAAGTAGCTTCCACCCTCAAATGTCAAATACCTACAAGATTTATTACCTAGACTTACAAGTTTAATTGATATGAAACTTATCAACTGTATAAAGTCTATCCATATTGACTGTGGGTTTCCAATATGATTGTAGTAAGCTTACCATTTCATGAAGGGCTGTAATTGTATTTAGAATAACATAAAAGTGTCTATCTGTTCAACTTTATACTTCTCTTCTCTATCGACTACTGTCAGTGGTACAGGTTGTTATGATTCTTAGTTGCAAATACTGCCAAAGGCAGCCACCATATCTACTCATTCGGTTGGTAATTAACCATATTTTTCCCATTCAGTTCCATTACTGCAATGACTCTTTAAGTTTGGCGATTTGTTTTGGAGTGAAATGCTTTGAATAGTTTTAGTTAGTTTTCCAGCCTCTCACAGAAGAGTTTTCAGAATTTCAAAGCAAAATACAGTTCTTGATCCGAAACTACTATTTCAGGCAGTATGCAGTTTCAACATTTCTTTCATTCACATTTTTCCCATCTTTCTACCATCCACCGTACCCATTCAAGGTACTCGGTGTGGTAGTTTCATTAAATGGTCAACTACTACCAATATTGTATTGAAATCATGATATTCCAGTAGTCCAACTACAACATTGATACTCAGATCCTTCCATGGCTATTCCGTTACCTTCAACAGATATAGAAGCTGGTGAGAGATTCCATGAACTGCTATGGTTTGCTGATAGGTATTGCAGTTTTGTACATAGCAATCCATATCCTGTTTCATCTAGTTTCAGGCATGGCCTTGGCTTAGCAAGTCATAGGTTTGGACTTGTACTGGGTTTCCCATGCCTGGAGAATAACAGTATTCCTGAATGCACTTGAGCTTGTTCTTGTCTGTTGGCTGGATTTGTATTTTGAAAACTTATAACAGTTCATTCTGGTGAATGCCTAGTTCTTCACTGCAATAATATTGGAGTTGTATACAAATGATTAGTATTTGATTTTGCAACTTGTGAAAACTTGTTCAATTGATATTAAAGTTAACAGTTTCGGCTGATGTTACTACCAATATTCGGTATAATTCCCTATTCAGATTTGGGATTTTGGACACAATTCGTTGGAGTTATTCTGTTCCTCCCCCTTCAGACAAATGTCTCTTGGCATTTGTATGCGTGAATTGTATTGTGGACCTTGCTTTCCTGGATAGTGAATGAATTTCAATCCAAAATGGAAGGGAAATTTAGATAATCCTGTTTGCCTTTGATTTAGCAACTTCAATGTCATGAAGTATTCCAGAGTATTGTACTCTGTATGGATTATGATCAGATGTACTGAGTCTTCATATTCACATCTCCATTGTTCAAGGTTTTTGACTTTCCCTTCCAATTCTTGATTTTGAATTTCTGAATTGTCTTTGATAGATAAATATGTTTTTGTGCAGAAGAGCACAGGTGTAATACTTCTGGATCATCATATTGAAAATGGTTCACATTGCGAGTATCACTCCAGATGTGCTGGTTCAAAGGGCATCATTCCTCAGTTCAGGACCGCTTCAATCGAATGCTAGAAGCTTCATTTGGCATGGGTCAAATTACTGAAAAATTATGAATTCAAAGCATAGGCTTTCCAAATATGTATATTGTTAGAGCTTGTGCTCCATGCTGGGAAGATTGATGCCTTTTCTATCCTCAATACAACTCAAGGTGCCTTCATCTTTGTTTGAACCAATAACTTCTACCTATACTTTTTTGCAAAGCTTCCATACGCCATTTGAACCCATGCCTTTTTCTTTGCAACTATCACAGGCCTCAATCTGCCAATCCATATATTGTCTTCATTGTTATGAGATTATATTTGGATCAATAGTATTCTGAATACGATCAGCCCTGTAGCTTTTGACTCCAGACAATTAGTAGCTTTGTTTTCTAGTAACTTTATGGCAAATAGACATTGTTCAATTGAAAGTAGCTTCACTGTTTCAGAGTGGCCCATTTTCTAGCTGCTGTAGAGTATTTTCACTCTTCCAAGTGATGTATTCTCTAGCTTCATTATTCAGAGCAGTATATTCTCCCTCATTATTCAGTAGAAAATAGCTTTGCTATTTGGAACAGTTTATTTTCTAGCTTCTGTACAGTGTAGCTTTGCTATTTGGAATAGTACATTTTCCAGCTTGATCTGGTGGAAAGTTTCTGCAATATAAAGAGTGGTATATTTTCTAGCTTGGTCTGGTTGAAAGTCGCTTTGCAATTTTGTTTAGTGTGATTTCTAGCTTCATGGGGTGGAGAGTAGCCTTGCTATTGTGATCGATATACACCCTAGCCTTGCTCTACTTTCTGACATGAGTGATAGCTGATAATATATCAATTGAACATATCATGAGTGATTATGTGTGTCCCTGCACTGACTGTATTAAGCTGGTTATAACAGAAAGGACTTCTGCAGATATATTGGATGAAGTGTTGATTTCTACAACTATTTCTTTCCCATAATCGAAATAAGCTAGCATGGGTACCATTAGAAAAGCTATCGTTCATCAGGCAAATGTTTTTTTCTCATTTGGTCACCAGTATAAAGATACACATTTTTCAATCATTTTGTTGACAATGATACAACCCTGCGATAATTATATGTCAATCATCTGTCGAAATTTGCAAAGACCAGTGAGGCTTGGACTCCCTCAAGCTTTCCTAATACTGTCCGGTTTTCCACTGCTAGAATTTGCTTCAGATTCAATTTCATTCTGTGTACTTTGACAATTGTTACTAGGGATTTGACATTTTGCTTATGAAGCTCTGATTTTTCTGCTTTGAGGCATAGTCTGGCTTTCTTGAGTAATGCCATTACTGCTCAAATATGTTTCTTATGTTTTTTTTGATTCTGGCAGTAAATAACAATATTGTTCAAAAAGGCCATGCAAAATATATTGTGCAAGAGACATAGGGTTAGTGTTAGCAACGGGTCCGGGTTACCTTTCCGCGGTACAGTTCGGAACTAGACCCGTAGCTCTGGGTGAGTTCTGGAACCGCCAAGGAACCGAAGCACTGAATCACAAGCAGTTCCAACCCGGAACCGAACCGAAACCCGCCGGGTTATGGCACGTTTTACCTGCAGCAGAGCCTCATTTTTCATCGGCCCCAACAATCACAGCTTTTCTGCTGCTATTAAGTATTTGAGTTCTGATTGGATCGTGACATGTTATATACGTAGATTATGCAGTTTTTGACGCTCTTTCACCTCCCACTCTCCGATTTGCGATACGATTAGTATTCGTTGAGTCGCTGTGAAATAAAGCCGAAAATGCGGCCAAAATTGACTGTTTTTTGCAGCGACTCAACAAATATTAATTGTATCGCAAATCGGAGAGCGGGAGGTGAAAGAGCGTCAAAAACTGCATAATCTACGTATATAACATGTCGCGATCAAATCAGAACTCAAATACTTAATCGCAGCAATGGTTTTAGAGAAAAAACCCGCCCACACCCGGCGGGTCCGGTTCAGTTCCGGGTCGGAACTGCTTGTGATTGGGCTGTTTGGTTCCATGGGCGGTTCTGAACCAGAACCAACCTGGACCTGTAATTTTGAACCGTTGCTAACACTACATAGGGTATTATCAATAAATTCTTGGAAAGACACAAGTAGATTTGTAAGCCTGAAACACATAACTAGGGATTCACAAAGACCATAGCTGTTCCTGAAAACTGTTTTCTATTTATCCATATCTGCAATACTGAATATATTGTATGTATTCTGAAAATTCAGTTTCATTTAATAGGGGTTTTATAATGATTTTAGCTTGGTTTTCTGAATCAGTGGCAGGAGATACAAGTTATATATTGTTCATTCATATATGCTTGAGTAATTCACACACAGTTCTAGGCCTCCTCCTGATTGTGGGGTCCAAAGCTGTAGAACTTTGCAGCGCAATAAATAAGATTGAATAAATCTGTTCAATAGATTCTTTTGTGTCAATTTGTGTAGGACTTGTAGCTCTATATGCGATATCTTGTAAATGGGTTCAAACAGCAGTGTGAATTCTTTTTGTAGCATTATATTATTGTTGTAGAATTGGTACAGTGGTAGTATTTCTGCAATTACCTTATTGAACAGAGGTAAATATTTATAATACTTTTAAGACATATCTTCTTCAACAGGATTTGCTTATAAATTCTTTATTTCCAGATTCTGATTGATTTTATACAATATGATGGCATAAATGTTGAGGTTTTCTTTTCTTATACTTTTAATAACAGATAATACTACTACTGCAAAGATGTTTAACATGGTGTTCTCCATATCTGCTGTTGTTTTCATGTGATTGCCCTACACCTATATACTGGAGTGCATCAAGAGGAACCAAAAGTACATTGCCGAGCTCTATGGGGTTTGCAAACTCAGCAAACAAATGATTGAATATAGGTTTCAGTAACTTTGGGCGAGATGTGCACCCGAGCACCCTGCTTGGCATGGGTTCATAACAAGTTCATGAAATGTTCATGAGAGTGGGCTGCTCAGCACTCATGTCAGCACGAGTTTATGAAGCATTCAAGAATACTTCATAAACGTCAGAAATGTTGGAAACCGCATCAAGCAAAGTGGAAATTACTCCTTTTGCCCCTGATTTGACTCAATTCAGCCCTATTTTTAACTTTGTTCAGGTCACAATTGTGATTTCCAAACCAATGTATGCTTGTATACAAGTTCTCATTAAACTAAGTTCTAGCTTCTAACACTAATAACTAACATCATATTTCTATTGTTGCTATCACACCATGCATCGATCTGACAAGGGAAATTGTTCAATTGAACCAGTGATTTGAGTACCAGATCATGTCAACAGCCCTACTGGTGGTGAGGGTAAAGAAAAACAGGAGCAGGAGCCGGAGCAGAAGCAGGAGCAGGAGCAGCAGCAGCAGCTGAAGCATGAGCAGAAGCAGGCAAAGGTGGAGAAGGGGAAGTAGAGCAGCCAGTCAAGTGTCAAGGAAAGAAATACCCAAGTATGCTTGAAGGGTCTTGATGTACTCGGCGAGATGAATTGATTGAGCATACCCATGAGTACATCAGAATTGTTTTGCCAATATTCAATTGAGGTTGGCACAGGAGCATGAGATGGTAGTGGAGAAGGAGAAGGAGAAGAAGTAGAGCAGCCTGTCAAGAGTCAATAATTGACGTACCCCAGCATACTTTCACCTTTTTGATGTACTCGGTGAGACGAATTGATTGAGTGCACCCACGAGTCAATCAGAGTTGTCCTGCAAATGTTTGAACAGGGTTAGCACTGAAGGAGATGAAGGAGGCGAAGATGGAAACGAAGGAGAAGCAGAGAAGCCAGTAGTGAGCCAATAGTAGATGTACTCTAACGTTCTTCAACTCTCTTGATATACTTGGCGAGATGAAGCAATTGATTATTCACACGAGTCGATTGGAGTTGAGCAGCAAATGTTCGAAGAGGGTCAGCACAGCAGGGGGCACAGGCCGGACAGAAGTGGAAGCAGAGTGGCCAGTCGAGAGCTAATAGCGGACGTACTCTTGAGTGCTGTCACCATTTTGATTTACGCAGCAAGACAAATTGATTGAGCATACCCATGAGTAAATTGGAGTTGATCTGCAAAGGTTCCATGAGGGTCAGCACTGGAGGAGAAGGATGTGGCAAAGGCACAGAAGGAGGAGATGTAGTGCAGCCTGTCAAGAGCCAATAGTAGACGTACTCAAGAGTGGTTTCACTCTCTTGATGTACTGGGCAAGACAAATCGATTGGGCATACCGGCGAGTCAATCACATTTGATTTGCAAATGCTCAAACTGGTCTGCACTGAAGGAGGAGGAGGAGACGGTGGAGCAGAAGAAGTAGAGCTGCCAGTCAAAGGTTCATCACTGACATACACCATCATACATTCACTGTCTTGATGGAATCGGCCAGACGATTCAAATGAGGATATTCACGGGGGAATCAGAGTGGATTTGTACACATTCAAAGGGCATCAGCACATAAGAACGAGGATATAACATACAGTTCAGAAATAATCATGGTAAGTTGTGATGTTATTGATTGTGATGGTGATTGTGATGATGGTGACAACAGTGAAAATACAGGATAGAGTGAGTAAAATAAGGGTTCAGGGGTATGAATGGTTGTTAGGGTGATGGCAATGGTGATGGTGATGGTGATGGTAAGGGTAAGGGTGATAGTAATGGTGACAACAGTGCAAATATAGGGTAGTGCGAGTAATATATGGCTTCAGGGGTATGAGCAGTTATCAGAGCGATGGCAATGGTGATGGTAATAGTGATGGTGATGGTGATGGTAACAACAGTGAAAATACAGGTTGAAGCGAGTCAGATAAGGCTTCAGGGGCATGAATGGTTGTCAGGGTAATGGTCATGATAATGGTAACAACAGCGCAAATACACAGTGGAGGGGGTAAGATAAAGCTTCAGGAAAATGAATGGTTGTCAGGGCAATGGTGATGGTGAATCAAGGCTTCAGAGGTTTGAGAAATATCTCTAAGTGCGAAATTGGCAGGGACAAATTGTACACAGCTTGGAATGGAAACATCAAGATAAGTTATTCATACTGAGTGCATCTTGCCATCGTCAGTGAGAGTTCACTGATGGGAGGTGTCAATCACTCATCCCAGCAATGTTAAGAAGCTTTCAAGAATGACATTTAAGTAAATCCGGTATATGCTGATTTCAGAAACCTTGGAAAATCAGCCGACACCTCGGAAACCTCAACAAGCAAAAAGTGTTGTTGCTGATGTGGTATTGGTAGTATTGTTGGTAATATTTGCTTTTGAAGTAGATTGTTTGGGCTTGGAATTAAATTATTATGTCATCAAGCTGTAACTATGGTAATTCCAGTCTCATTGGATACCATCCTAACTTTGTTTCACATACTGATAACAGTTTCTAATGTGATCATATTTCTATATTGAACTTGTCCATGGATGTCTCAGTACTTTTAACTCAGCTGCTGCATTGCAGTCAATATCTGGTACCAATCATTGGAGTTCCATATAATACAAGAAAAACTCTGGGTTTTTTTGTTGAAGTTTCAAAAGC
>WHVE01000553.1:0-92299 GCA_015178995.1 Trichophaea hybrida
GTGGGGTTTGAGCGAAAATCTTGGCAAGGATTCAGTTCGAATGAATCAAACCAGTTGGCAATTCTCACGAACTGCTTGCAGTTCATTGCCAACACTACTCCTAAGATCCAGGGTGCTCCTGAGATGCTCAATACTTCTCAGATCCCAGGTGCTCCTGAGATGCTCAATGCTCTTGAGATCTCAGGTGCTCCAGAGATGCTCAATGCTCTTGAGATCTCAGGTGCTCCGGAGATGCCAATATGCGTGAGATCTCTGGTGCTCTGGAGATGCTCAATGCTCTTGAGAACTCAGGTGCTCCGGAGATGCTCAATGGTCTTGAGATCTCAGGTGCTCCGGAGATGCTCAATGGTCTTGAGATCTCAGGTGCTCCGGAGATGCTCAATGCTCTTGAGAACTCAGGTGCTCCGGAGATGCTCAATGGTCTTGAGATCTCAGGTGCTCCGGAGATGCTCAATGGTCTTGAGATCCCTCCAGATGCTCTCGAGACTGCCAGGTGCTCCGGAGATGCTCAATGCTCATGGGAGCTCAGGTGCTCCGGAGATGCTCAATGGTCTTGAGATCTCAGGTGCTCCGGAGATGCTCAATGCTCTTGAGATCTCAGGTCCTCCGGAGATGCTCAATGTTCTTGAGATCTCAGGTGCTCTGGAGATGCTCAATGCTCATGGGAGCTCAGGTGCTCCTGAGATGCTCAATGCTCATGAAATCTCAGGTGCTCCTGAGATGCTCAATGTGTTTGTGATCTCAGACTCTCCTGAGATGCTCGACTGTTGTGAGATCCCAGGTGCTCCTGAGATGCTCAACGGTTGTAAGATGCTCATGAGATGCTCGGTGCTTCTGGCATGTCCAGCCCTCAGTGGAGTTTCCGCATTTATGTTTGCACAGGCTTTTGATGAAGGTGAAATCGTTATTCTATTGATATCTATGATATATACGGTGTTGGACAAACACAAGGAAGATGAGAGACAGCTTTCACGCTGGCTCGGAGAGAGATAATGTGATGATGGGCAAGCAGACACGGAGAAGCCAAGTGGAGAACTTAAGATAGCTAGGGAGAAGACGCTGCATATACGGTGCATGGCAGCAAATGCATGATAGGTAGTCATATGGGTGAGTCAGTAGCTGCAGCGGGCTGAACAGAGCGAGGGCCAGGTGATGTGCGAGTGTAATTGATGTATGAAGGGAGAGTTGGTAGCTGCACCTGGCTGGAGAGAGCGAGGGCAAGACGGAGTGCGAGTGTAATTCATGCATGACCTGGCTTGGGTGATGTTATCCCACAATCGCAAACCTGCATATAGGAGGTAACTTGGATAGAGTGCAGTCTCCCTGTGCAGCGTGCTGCAGAGACAACTACCATACAGTATGCAAAAGAGATCAATCGAGTGAGTACAGATGCGAGCTGGCTGGGCTGGCAATCCGCAGAGGAGACCATTAACTCTGGTAATGCTGAATGCGACTGGATGGACAGATGGAGAAGATGGATGAAAGCTGGAGAGCTGCAGAGAGACCACAGATGGAAGAAAGATCTGAGAGCTTGGATTCGTATATGAAAAAGTAGATCTTGGACAGGTAAGTTGCACCCGTCAACTCGTTTAATCTGCTTGGCAAGCCATATCTACTAACCCAAACTCGCAGGTGGAATCCAAATCGGAGGTGCAATCTCGGCCAACCAAGCCTTTTCAAGGCCTAGTCCATTGACAATTAAACAGATTAGACGAGAATACGAATGCAACTTACCGCATCATGTCCTAGTATCTCGCATACAAATCTGAACTCTCAGGTCCATCTCTGCCTCTCTGCTGCTCTCAAACTCTCCTTCTTTTCTTCTTATCCCCTCTCTCAACCTCATCCCATCCAGGTTTTCAAGAGTTAAGTTCCCCCCCAGAGCATGGCCAGTCTTCAGGTGGTTAACATCATGAGCTAGCTATCATCTGTCCCAGCTCGATCTACCACTCTCTTACACTGTGGAACTCCTATCTGTAGCCGGCTTCAGAAACTAACTGCTCTCCTGGCAATGGTAAGTTCTCCACTTGGCTTTGCGATCATGGGATGACATCTCTCAAGCTACAGGTCTTGCACCAATTGTACTCCCACTCCGTCACGCCCTCGCTCACCTGGCCTCGCTTTGTACAGGCAATGGCAGCTACCCACTCTTGCTCTCCCGAATGAACACCATATGTGCAGTCAAGCACGATGCGTATATCCTCTGCCCTCTACCCAAGTGAAGTTCTCCACTTGGCTTTGTGATACTTCATTAACATCTCCCAAGCCAGATTTCACACCAATTATTCGTGTTGTGTAATACCCTCACTTACCGCAACTGCTTCAGAGTCTGTCACTCTCACACTCACTTGTGCTCGGCCACCATAATCCCACTCTATGTCCATTTCGTCCATCTCTTTTTCAACTACCTCCAAGACCACTCGAAATCTATCATGTCCATCTCTCTCCAATCCTACTGGCGATCTGTGTTGTTAATCTCTCCATGTCTATTTGAAATCCATCTTGTCATATCCCTCCACGCACACTGGAGATCTATATTGTCATCTCTCTCCAAGCCCGTTTTATGTCCCCCTGTGTATTAGTCCAAGTGTATTTATAGTATAGACAGTTTGATATCAATAGAAATTATAACGTTAAGCACTTATATTCCAATACTAGTGCCACTCTAGCATGTGGTGGTTGCGCTCAAGTACAAACAAGTTTCTCATGTACTCCAGAATCATTTACCAGTTCTCCTGGAGGCTCCCAACCTTATACCGGTGCCCCTGGATGCTACAGAACGATGCACCGGCGCTTCCGGAGGGTCTTGAACCTTACACCAGCATTCCTGGATGCTCCAGAACCTTGCATCGGTCCTCCCAAAGGCTCCCAGAGGCTCCCAGAGGCTCTGCAGAGCACATGATTCAAAATCAACCTCCGCAACCTCCGGAGGGTCCCGGGGCTTCCGGGAGCGGACAATTCACTTTGCTGATGTATGTATGTCAGCAACGTCATAACATGCAGGATAACCTTTGGGAACTCCTGGTGGGGGCTTACGCAACCACACGTTGTCAAACAGAACTCTCCACAGCTAACTACCGAGATCGGCTCTGAAGCAACGATCGGATGTTATGTGAACACCCACTACGGTGGACTGAGTGTTTATGAGATAGTACTATACACACACATCATAGATTACAGAGAAGTACCGTCACCCCTTAGCAGGATGGTTTGATGCGGAAATACTCACCTATAAAAGACCACCTTAAACCCACGAGTTTAAACACAACGATTCAAGCAACAGTCGAACAAACCACAGTCAGAACACAACAGCGGAAAAACCACCTGAAATATTATTAAGTTAATTACCTTAAGAATATTCACCAATACATTTTATGTCTATTACAGACGACCAAAAGATTCTCTACGCTCGCATCTTGCACGCCCAAGCAAACACTCGAGCCAAATACGAACACCTAGCACGATACCTTGTTCGTAATAACCTTTGGGTAGAATACTACCATTATTTTCACACCGGTGAACTTCCTTCCCAAGTCGCTTTTGACGAGTCGTCGGAGGATTATCTCCAAGACAGCTACGACTTTTAAAAGGGCCGTACTGCAATAGATGCCCGTGTTTATACACACCGTACAACGACGTCAACGCGTCACAATCAAATTCCATATTTTTAGTTGGATCGTTAAGATAAAAATACGCCTTTACCATAAGTCGGTACAACAATATCGATAAGTTACATCTAGCTGCAGTATCCCCCTAACAGCCTTGTGTTTTCCCTTTGTGGTTGCACTGTCATTCTTGGCCACTGGCGCATGGTCGTATCCTTTTGCCTGCGCCGCAGCAATGTCTTCCGCAACGGCTTTGCCTTTTCCTTTGACTTGTCCTTCTTGGCAATTTGTGAATCTTGACAAGTATAGCATATTGGACCTTCCCTTTATAGGCTCGCATCCACTCCTTGCATTTAGCACACTCTTCGTCATATTCATGTCCTAGCGCTACCTCCACAGCGAAGAACGGCTGATCAGGCGCAGATCAAAGATCTAAAATGATCCGTCAGGGTATCTAAAGCGAGCTATCCCGACACAATCAGCAAGGCTATTGATTGATAGGTTGATAACTCATGTTTTTTGTTGGGCTGTAAAGCTTTCATGACTTGACTAGGTCCCAAAAAATCAACAGCCGTAATTCTCGAGGCTTTCCAGGTCCCCCAACAAAAGTTGCCGCCATCCCATAGTTGCTTTCTTGGACCTTGAGCGCGGTCATGTCATGCTCGAGGGAAGGAATGGAGATCATGACATGTGAAGAGAGGTTGTTTTCGCGGTAATTAACGCTATTGTGACAGTGCATTAGTGTGTTTCTTAGATCGGAGCTAAAAAGCTTAAAGGTCAAACTTGCATTGTTGGGAGATATAAAGGAGACTTGAACTCCAAAGAAGATGCATACTTCTAGAGCTAAAGTAACTAATGAAGCTTTAAGTGACACTCAAGGGGTAAATATCAGTTCAATATTATGATGTCATAAAGCTTTCTGAGGTGGATATTCGGTGAGATAGTGCTGCATCCACGCTGGATCTCAAGAATGGCTTGAGTCGACGTGACCGCGTTCTGTACAGGCTGACAGTCTCCGCGCGACTGCCCGCGCGGAGCACTTGAACTAAGGGAAAGAGTTGCATTCGCAGGGCGGAAAGCGGCCTTTCGAATGTATAGTTCTTCGTCGGTGCCTGGTGGAATTAACATCGTGATATCGTGGTAAGTGAGGTGATGGAATGTTGGGTCTCTTAGGTACAAATAATATTACCCGGATGTGTCTTACAACTTTCTCCGCCCCGCAATCCCGCAACTCCGCAACCCCGCAACCCCGCAACCAACTACCCCGCAACAAACTACCCCGCAACCAACTACCTATACAATAGTACGTACAGTCTCAGGTCCTAGTTTTCGTGGTGGCCCACCAAGAGGCAGATTTCCTACTCTCCCCGCAGTTCGATAAGTACATCTGGCACAGAATCAGTCTCAAACACAAGATTCAACAATTAGAAACCACTGTTCAGCAATTTACATCTCAGCCTGAAGAAGCTGTGAGAATCCAAAACCACATCCTTGCCGTACAAAGCACTGATTCTGCTCATCCCAAAGTGCCCTCAATAACTCCCCAATCATCACCCTTCGCCAGATACAGATCTCGACGACCGCACATCCGAAGACATTACAATGGACTTGGATAGAGCGGATGATATAGCAGGACGCAGCTCTTCACCGATCAGAGATGAAGCTGAAGACATGTTCGAAGATAATTCTATAGGAAACAATCAATTCGATGACTTCGATGGTCGAGAGACTCTTATGCCTCTTGAGCCTGTGTGAATAATTTTCAGCCTCATGTTTTGTTCATGCACTGCGGCCCGTCCCGCTGCATGCATTAGCGTCAATCGGATTCGGAAAGTGGAACAGGCGGGTTAGTGGTAATTTACAGTCGACTCTCTCAATGAGAATGCACTCGGGACCGTGTGCACTTGAGAAAACAATATTGTTATATGTAAAGAGGATATATTTTTTCTATAGAAGCGCTGAAATCCGTATGTGTTTGCAAAGGTAATAATATGGTACAGGATGTGGGTCAGGACTAAGAGTCGACCCATGGACAGATGAGCGAGATTGGTAATGGTTGGATACGGGGTTGGATAGTCTGTAGGTTTTCTGATTTGGAAGATGTTACTACTGCAACAGAACTTTGGGAGGCTAATATATGGGGCGAGTCATTACTCTCCACATCAAGGAAATTTGCTGTCTATCCACGTGGGCATTGTGTTGGTAAGTCATTGTTACCCTCAGATTTTGTTTGTTTCTGAGAACCTGGTTCTTGGGGATATGGGCGAGTTCGACAGGTTCGCATTCAGGAATCCACAGGTATGTCACCCCTAACCTTAAACTAAGCTCAAGGCTAAGCAGTAGGTGATGAAATTGCTATTATCGTACCACTGATATTCCCTCGTTCGCTGCCTCCTAAACTCAAAGAGCTGTTCATTGTGTCCGATCCACATCCACGGATTCTGTTTGAGGACATGCCAAAGATAATTCCAATCAAGAATATACTTCGCTAAATTTTCGCCGTCATATGTGAAGAGCCAATCTAAAGCTACCGTAGGATCATCCCCGGATGTCTTACTCAATGTCGGAATCTACACACCTAAGTATGTAGTGAATAAATATTAGTATAGAAACGCACATCTTCATCCTTTTCCTGATCAACCGACACTACGTCATATCCCTACCGGCGTTCTACCTCCATCAAACCCAATACAGAACGTCCAACAATCCCCTCAGTCTCTCGATATCCCCTTCAACCGCTGCCTCATAATACTCCCCCCAAACTCTATTCGTCCTCAGCCCCGTCCAAAATGCTTCCATTGCCCTATTTTCATCCGAGCCCTTCTTGACAATCTTGCGGCTCTCTTGAAACGCTACCTTCCACGGCTTTCTAAACATCCACATATTCACCAGCAGCACCCAAGCTAGCAAATCATCCGCCGGTTTCGGCTTATACAGATACTGTCCCGGATCCTCAACAACCTCAGGGGGGCAACATATGTACCCACCACGAAAGGGGAACTCATACCAAGGAGGTATGATCTGCACGGATTCTCCAAGGTCAATTAGAATCCCCCGGATGGGACGGGTTGGGACGGAGGTGTGAACGGTGACGATGTTGTCCCAGCGGACGTCACGGTGGATGATGCCGTGTTTGTGAAGCCAGTTGAGAGCGTCGAGGACGTCGGAAAGTACATCTGTTACTTCGGAGACTTTGCTTCTGGGTTTGAGGTGGGATCCGACAGGGATTGTTGCTAGTTCGCGGTAGTCGGCGGTGTGGTAGAGGAGATGTGGGAGTGAGTCGTGGCTGCCAAGGGAATGGATGTGAGTGAGGATTTTGATTTCGTCTGAGACGGCGGTGGTATCGTAGGGTTGTTCTTCCGGATCGATGTCGGAGCCAGCGGAGGCAAGGTCTTGCGGGTTACCAGGAGTTTTGAGTGCGCGTTTGACAACCATTAGATTTGGGGTAAGAGATTTAGGGCGGAGGGAGAAGACGCGGCGGGTTTGGCCAGTGATGGAGTCGGTTTTGAAGGATACGTTGTTGTTGGCGAGGGCTTCGGGAATGGTAAATTTGGCGACGACGGAGTTGGAGGGTTGGCCGAGGCGTTGTTGGGGGATTCCTAGGTCGGGTGAGTAGGGAGAGGGTGGAGGTCGCCAGCTATTGCTTTGTAGCACTACGAACTTCAGGAAGCGGATAACGTCAGCGAGGGAGATGTTGCGGTAGATGTATAGCAGGCGTCGGTCGGTGCGGTAGTGGAATAGGTCGTTTTTGTTAAGAGTGCTTAGGATTGCGAGGACGTTGCGTCGGCCTTTCTGCGCAGTAGATGTTCGTATGAGATAATCGAATACTTGGCCGCACATGTCGCTTTCAAAAGGTGTCTTCCTTGGACCTTTCAGCTCGAAGGCGGAGATCGTGGTTTCTGCAGCTGGCTCAATAGTGCTATCGAGGCATATGGTGATATCAGGTGCATGGCCGCCGAGGAATTTCAATCTGTGCGTATTGAACACGGTGGCCGTATAATCTTGATTTCCAGGACGTGCCTCAAATTCCAGAATTGCCTCTTCTTCTTCCGGTGTGTACTTGGCATCAACTTTGGGATCTTCATGATGGGGCGCTGAGTCGCCAAACAGTTTCCGTAGCGCAGCACATGCAGGTCGGTACATCGCTACTTCAGTCTTGAGCTGAAGATTTAGGAGATCCTCGACGATTAACTGGTCCTCCGGGCTAAGATTCTGAACGCCTTCTAGTGATAGGGCTTGGTTATCAATTGTGTTTTTGTCGTCAAGGGTTGATTGCCAGTTCGCAGCGCGGGTAGCGGAACGCATGGTGTTCTTTTGGTCGGTTGCGTTCCATCGTGTCTCTAGGTACTGGATGTGTTTTTGAAGCTGGTATTTGTCGTCCCAAAACTTCCTCTCGCGTTGCTCCGAATGCTCTTTCTCCCTTCGTAGCTCCTCCTTCCCGCTTCGTAGCTCCTCCTGATTGACACGCTCGCGCTCCTCCCAGCGTTCTTTCTCCCTTCGTAGCTCCTCCTGGTTGACACGCTCGCGCTCTTCCCAGCGTTCTTTCTCCCTTCGTAGCTCTTCTTGGTTGACACGCTCGCGCTCTTCCCAGCGTTCTTTCTCCTTTCGTAGCTCCTCCTGGTTGACACGTTCGCGCTCTTCCCAGCGTTCTTTCTCCCTTCGTAGCTCCTCCTGGTTGACACGTTCGCGCTCTTCCCAGCGTTCTTTCTCCCTTCGTAGCTCCTCCTTCCCGCTTCGTAGGTCCTCCTTCTCCCTTCGTAGCTCCTTCAATTTCTCCTCCAACACCTTCGCTTCCGCCTGGGCCACCGTTAAGCGCGCCTTGAGGTCCGCCACATCCCCAATAACCTTCTTCTCTATTCCATCGCGTACAGTTTCATAGCATTTTCTAACCCTTCTCTTCTGGGTAATTTCGTCAAGCTTCGGATCGCGTTGCGTGGAAAAGATTTGTTCCAGATAGTCAAGGTAGGATAGGAAGAGTTCGTCTTGTTGCTGTTCTTCTTCTGCTTGTGTGGATAAGCGTAGTGTGGACAATACGTCTGCTAAGTCGGGGGGAGACATTGGTGTCGGATTGATGAAAGAAAGGAGACGAAAAGAAAAGCTTGGCGGCGGGATTGGCCAAGGTAGTTCTAGGCAACGAAGACAGAGTTTCTGACTTAGTCTCAAGACGCCTTTTTTTTCGCTACGCAGAAATCCGAGACTATTTCTGACTCGGTACCAGACGGTCGGGAGTGATGCAGGACGACGGGTACCGATATGCTCTGCCCTGAAAATCATAGTTTAGCCCCCGCGCAGAGTGTTGCTCAGACACTCGTACACACAGACTATTAAGATAGCTAAATCTAGAGTAGATGGAGCTATAACTCATACAAGCGGGGTCGTGGCTGGATTCGGTTTATTACATCTCATTGGGGCAAGATAAAGATGTTGGCTATGTTGTCATCTGTGCGGACGTAGGGGTATTTGGGTATGGTAGCACAACATGTTTTTCATCATTAACGTTTATGACGCAAAACAGCTGCAAGAAACGATGAACGTAGTAAATTTATATACAGAGATCCTCATTCGCAAGGGCCACCCACAAACTGATAGGTTCCGAACTCGCACACGCCATTAAATATGGACTGTGCTGTCAGATTTTCACAACGTTGCAACCAAAGAGACCATGGCACACAAACACCCGGTGGCAGCCTATAGCCAAGGGTAAAAAAGACATAGTGGCAGCGCCGCGACAAAATGTGGTGGCATTTGTAGTGAGCTTGTAGTGGTATTTGTATTGGGGTTTGTAGTGCAAACTGAGGTGGCATTTATAGAGTATCAGGTGAGTGATGACACCACAGTTTTGCAGTAATTATAGTGTCTAAACCACACCGACTCCACTCCATATTGTTGTGTCTTTGGCATCATAATCACACACTGTTATTATTTAGAAGACAGCATATTGAGGTGCAAATATGGTGTCATTTAAACATGGATCTGGTGGCATTCAGTCAGGGCCAAACCTGGCCTGAGTTCCAAAGGAGGATGACGTCGATAGACTTACAAACGAAACCTTATCCCCGCTACCAGCTCCGTCACCACTTCCTCTAGGCTCCGGTCACCGCTACATAGCGCACGTTCGCAAAATCTCACAATGTCTATAGGCCATGGTGTTGAGAATCACAATCGATGGTACAGGGTCAATGGTGGCGATACCAGCCTCGGGCAGAGGAGCTGTTTGTGTAGGTTATAGAAATAGGCGACAGGGTACTCGGCTATGAGCACCAGGATACATTGACTAGTATTAGTAGCCTTGTATTAATATATAAAGGTTAGGAGTGATGGAAGCAGGCGGAGGAGCCGGGGGTGTTGGTCATGAGAGTAAGGAGGAGGATACTCGGTGAAGAGCACCCAGATACCTTGGTTAGCATGGGCAACTTCACATTGAAATACAGGAACAAGGGCTGATGGAAGGAGACAGAGGAGTTGGAGGTTAATGTCATGGAGATGAGAATGAAGATACTCAGCAAAGAGCATCCACATACCATAACTAGTATGAACAACCTTGTCGTAACATTTTGGAACCAGGGGAGATTGAACGATGTCGAGAATCTGTTCTTGCAGGTCATTGAGACGAGAAGTATGGTACTTGGCCATGCGCATCCAAATACTTTAAACAGCATGAATAACCTCGCATTAACATACATGAACCAAGGGTGGTTGGTAGAGGCGGAAGAACTACAGGTTCAAGCGATCAATAGCCTTCGGACAACATTGGGCGAGGATCATCCTTCCACAGTAGCCGCCATCGGTAACTTGACTCCAATACATGAGAAAAGCGTAGAACCAAGACACTTTTCAGTTCCGAATGAACTTATGGAGGGCCTTCGGGATGAGCTGCAGCAGTTAGTGACCAACTGGTTTGAAGATAGATGCCAAGAAATGATGCAGAATCGTGATCAGGATGACTACCTTGGGATAAAAGAGGGCAGACATCAACATTCGCTTCCTACATTTCTTGATGTGGACGATAATAGTCAAACAACGGAAGCTGATCTTCAATGTTCGCGAGCTACCCCCATTGATGCAGAGCACGATAACGACACCAATGCGGAAGGGCACCATCATCAGCTAGCGATGTCGATAGAAGACAAGAATTGGCCGCCTCAACAGAGGTTGCCTGAGGAACTGGGTAAGATATTTCTACTCATAACTGGCGTTAATAGATAGATGGCTAAGTCGTATCGTCAGATTGCGAGCCTCCCGCAGTGGGGCTGCTAAAGGGCAAGAAAACACAAAGACGGAAGTGTTGAGGGGCGGGAATTCTGTTGCGCATTTCGATTGGCTAGTGTGGTTTAGATAGCAACAATACATAGGTACAAGGCACAACAAATACCGTAGAATCTAATTATATCCAGTTTATTTGTAGCGCCGCAGGACGCTAGTCCGTTGCTTTCATTCGCCCATACTCACAGTCCATGTACGTTCAAACCTCGGAGTAAATACGAGATTGCCATTGCTATCGCATATGCAATCTGCGGCGTTACAAATAAACCGGATAAAGCCAGATTCTAGAGTACGGTAACCAGCAATGCAGGGCTGAAGAGCCCTGTCGTGTAATGATGCTTGCCAGAGGGATGTGCCGAGGGGCGCTAGGTTGATTCTGGGGAACGAACGGAGAATTTCAGTAGTCTCAGAGAGTGGTTTGGACAAGGATCTTGAAATAAGAAGACAGGAGCCTACTCTTGCACTCCCCTTCCTTCTCACCACCGTAATCCATTGTTCCAATATACAATCACTGTATTCACGCATCCACACAAACTTCACTACCGTTTTACCATCACCTCGAACTCTCAAGCCCCACAAACATTTATCATGCCGTGGTTCTGTGGGCCTTGTCTCACGCTCAATAATCCCGACACCAGAGCACACTGCACCAAATGTGGTGCCCCTAAGAGTGCCACTCCGACCTATCAAAGACTGACTGGATCCGGAGGTCGGCTCGTGCCTTGCCTTACGCCCGTTTTCTATTGAGAAGTATGGCCAACGTGCACGTGTAGGAAGGTGTGAATGATATTTGGCGTGATGCAGGCCATGGTGGAAACGGATAGAATCTTTGAAGTGTTGGTTGAGAGATCTGAGGGGGGGAGTAAGGCGTTTTTGTTTTTTTGGTGTTTTGCTCTGTTGTTTACTTGAGATGCGTGGTCTAATTGCCTTTGTTTTGGTCTTGGGATATCGATATATGCAGGTAGGCCTTTTTTTTATAATCATACTGTATTCACTCTATATAGAGTATGACAGGACCCAAATCACCTCCGCCTCCGGGCAAGCCGGCTAGATGGCAGAGCTCCCACCCGCTATCCTTCGTCCCCGTACATGCAGGTAGGCCTTTGCTTTGCTCAATTCGCTGTATTTCAAATCAAAGTATATTTTTTGTTTCTAAAAAACTTTGGTACGGAGATAGATGCTTGATTGATTCGGTAGAGGACTTCATATGTCTATCTATGAGACAGAGCGCGGCCATGCCTACAGCCGTCACAGGGTAGGTTATCTACTTACTATAGCAAAAAATGGGAGGTTAAAATAAGTGTCTTGTAATTATAATCCTTTGACTTTGCCTCAACGTCATGCAAAAACTATTAGTCTGACAGACTAAAAAGAAGCTCATAGAATGGAATTAGATATTCTAGCACCAGGGAGACCACTTTGGATTAATTTTGGGGAGGGGTTGGATCCAAATTTTTTGTTCCGTTGGGTGGTAGCGGTGGACCTATCCATTACTTTTGTGCTCGGCCTCATATGAGTACTTAAGTAGTCATTAAAATTTGGTGTGCAGTCATTGTAAATTTGATGTTTCGCCAAGGTCACTTATAATGACTGGGTACTACACAACAACCTCATGTCCATTAATTTTATAGCTCCCCCTAACATACATCACTCCCCTCAACACATATAGCAGGCCTCCAAAGCCCCAATTTTTCTCCCCTCTGTTCTCTAATCCACTTTCAAGCGATGGCACAGATTGAAATCCTAGTAATTGTACTTCAATGCAAAAGTACTGCTGTAACCTTGTTATCCGCATGTCATTCACATATTTCATGGACGGCTTCTACTTTCACCGTAAGTAGCAACCATCAATCCTCACGCACATTTAGGGTTATTGAGGAATAGTTAGGCATTTCTTGATTGACAGTAGCATTGGTTTCTTTTCATCAAGATATTTCATGGAAGGTTTCTACTTTTATCGTGAGTACTTAATTCTTAAGAACGAGTTGTCGAGCGCTTAGCGACTGCGAGTTAACAATGTCTCAAGCCAGAGTTAACAATTTTCAAAGTCACCGTAAGTTGAATTAACAATAGCACAAGTCATTAATCTCGCAACCACCACCCCAACCCTACACATAAGCCAACCAAGCAATAGTATCGGCCAGTTTCCACCGAAATGGGTTACCGCGTCATCTATTTCCCTCTGTAGTTGGATCTTTAACCCACGTCGATCCGTGTACGAGCTGCCACTGTGTTAGCTGTCCGAACTTCAAAGACGACAGGAATGCGGGGTGTGCAATAGATAAAGGGCCTATCTTGGACAGGAGGCATTACCCGATACTACTGTATGGTAGGTACCGACTAAATCCAACTGATAAATTCATTCAAGGACAAACAGAACTCAACTTCAATGAACGGACGCATTGCAATTGGTCGCCCATGGGCAGGAGAAAGTAATATTTGTAATAGTGATGGAACATGTACAACAAAATATAGTAGAGTAGAAATATAACCTCATACCTATTACCTGGCTTTAATATCCATCCGTAATAAACAGAATACCAAAGGAAGACAGCAGCTTTCAACCCGCCATCCATGCCACCCTTTCATCCAAACCTGATTCGCTCATCCCAATTTAAGTGGGATCAAGACGACAAAACAAAATATCGCTAAATTCTGCTATCAAACCATCATCATCGTCATCGTCGTCATCATCATCATCTGTCTCTTCATATTCTTCTTGTTTCCATTTGGCCAAGGCTTTTTCCGCACTTTTTGTATCGGGATGGACGTCGCCGAGAATGCGGGAACGAAGAGCCACAACTTGTTCCATCATAGCAGTTGCTACATCGTTACGACTTTGTGACTTATGTGTATAGGCCAAGTTGGCCATGCTACTCAAAGTATCTGGATGCTCCTGGCCGAGCACTCTCTTTCTCGTCTCCATGACCTGCACGTCCAGCTCCTCCGCCTCCTTCCACCGCCCCTGGTTCCAAAATGTCGATGCGAGGTTGGCCATGCTAGTCAAGGTATCTGGGTGCTCCTGGCCAAGCACTCTCTTTCTCGTCTCCATGACCTGCACGTCCAGATCCTCCACCCCCTTCCACCGCCCCTGGTTCCAAAATGTCGATGCGAGGTTGGCCATGCTAGTCAAAGTAGAAGGATGCTCCTGGCCGAGCACTCTCAAACTCGTCTCCATGACCCGAACCTCCAGCACCTCCGCCTCCTTCCACCGCCCCTGGCTCCTGTATGTCGATGCGAGATTGGCCATGCTAGTCAAGGTATCTGGATGCTCCTGGCCGAGCACTCTCTTTCTCGTCTCCATGACCTGCACGTCCAGATCCTCCGCCTCCTTCCACCGCCCCTGGTTCCAAAATGTCGATGCGAGGTTGGCTATGCTAGTCAAGGTAGAAGGATGCTCCTGGCCGAGCATTCTCTTTCTCGTCTCCATGACCTGCACCTCCAGCACCTCCGCCTCCTTCCACCGCCCCTGGTTCCAAAATGTCGATGCGAGGTTGGCCATGCTAGTCAAGGTATCTGGATGCTCCTGGCCGAGTACTCTCAAACTTGTCTCCATGACCTGCACCTCCAGCACCTCCGCCTCCTTCCACCGCCCCTGGTTCCTGTATGTCGATGCGAGATTGGCTATGCTAGTCAAGGTATCTGGATGCTCCTGGCCGAGCGCCCTCTTTCTCGTCTCCATAACCTGCACCTCCAGCACCTCCGCCCCCTTCCACCGCCCCTGGTTCCTGTATGTCGATGCGAGGTTGGCCATGCTAGTCAAGGTATCTGGATGCTCCTGGCCGAGCACTCTCTTTCTCGTCTCCATGACCTGCACGTCCAGCTCCTCCGTTTCCTTCCACCGCCCCTGGTTCCAAAATGTCGATGCGAGGTTGGCCATGCTAGTCAAAGTAGAAGGATGCTCCTGGCCGAGCACTCTCAAACTCGTCTCCATGACCTGCACGTCCAGATCCTCCGCCTCCTTCCACCGCCCCTGGTTCCTGTATGTCGATGCGAGGTTGGCCATGCTAGTCAAGGTATCTGGATGCTCCTGGCCGAGCACTCTCTTTCTCGTCTCCATGACCTGCACGTCCAGCACCTCCGCCTCCTTCCACCGCCCCTGGTTCCTGTATGTCGATGCGAGGTTGGCCATGCTAGTCAAGGTATCTGGATGCTCCTGGCCGAGCACTCTCTTTCTCGTCTTCATGACCTGCACCTCCAGCACCTCCGCCTCCTTCCACCGCCCCTGGCTTCTGTATGTCGATGCGAGGTTGGCCATGCTAGTCAAGGTATCTGGATGCTCCTGGCCGAGCACTCTCTTTCTCGTCTCCATGACCTGCACCTCCAGCACCTCCGCCTCCTTCCACCGTCCCTGGTTCCTGTATGTCGATGCGAGGTTGGCCATGCTAGTCAAGGTATCTGGATGCTCCTGGCCGAGCACTCTCTTTCTCGTCTCCATGACCTGCACCTCCAGCACCTCCGCCTCCTTCCACCGCCCCTGGTTCCTGTATGTCGATGCGAGGTTGGCCATGCTAGTCAAAGTAGAAGGATGCTCCTGGCCGAGCACTCTCTTTCTCGTCTCCATAACCTGCACCTCCAGCACCTCCGCCTCCTTCCACCGTCCCTGGTTCCTGTATGTCGATGCGAGGTTGGATATGCTGTTTGAGGTGTCTGTATGCTCTTGACCAAGCAAGCTAATTCGCGCCGTGACCGATCTTTGAGCAGCGTGTTCTGCTTCGGAAAAACGACCGATCAATTCAAGATACCAAGACATGTTATAGAGTATTGTAGCACTATTTAATGACTCTGTCTTGACCTTGCTCGTCAACGCAACCGCATGAGGTAGATACAAGTTCCATGTGGTCCAATTCTCAAATTCTCCATTAGGTAGGATGCCATTTAGAATTCTGAGTGACCACTCTACGGTAGCATCCATCTCTTGAATTGATGATAGAAATGCGTCAAGTGAAGCATGGACAAGTGAGTGCATCTCATATGCTGTGCCGCGTTCGACGGCAGTAAGCAGTGAAAGGTTGATGAGCTTGCTGATAGCCTCGCTCCTGCTGATTTCGTCCTCACATATCATGGCTTCATCCTCAAACTCGTCGGATAAACTACTTTCTAACAGTTCATGTGGGATATTTTGACGATCAATGCAGGCCATCAGCTTTAAAAGCGAGAACGCAAGAGGTGACTGCTCTCGAACCTGCCGGTATGTAATTGAAAATGTCGCAATGACGGTCTCGCGGTTGGCGTACCTGTGAGGATCGCTGAATGGTATGGATAAAAGCTCTTTTTCGGTCTTTTGAAATAACTCCAAGTATCTCGATGGCGATATGACCTGGTTATGACGCAGGTATTTTGCTGCTTGTACAATCGCAAGTGGTAGGTAATGTAATTCTTCGAGTAAGAGCGAAATTGCGCTGTCCTGTTTAAAATCTCTTGCAGTAGGACACTGTTTGGTAAACAACTGCATGGCTTCGCCCGGGCTCATTTTCTCTTTATGCAGTACATCAACATCTGCCAAGTTTCCAGCCAGCTCATAATTCCTCGTCGTCACAATAACTGTTCCTTTTGTCCCTCGCGGAATAAACTCTGCCAGTCCTTCAGTTCTTGTAATTTCAGTACCATTGATGCTCTCGCCATTATCGATGTCTTGGGAGAAGAAGTCTAGTATGTTGTCTGCATTATCCAGAACAAGTATCCAATCAGCACTTTCCGGCCCTTCCAACCAGTGCTTGACAGCTGGACGTATATCTTGCTTCGGATCGTCTTGACCAGGCAGTCCAACTAGCCCAGCCAACTTGCGGTAATCCTGCTCAAAATTCATTGTACTTCCGGCATGAATCCAAAACACAGAGATTGCCGAGCCTTTAAACTCATAAATATATTCAAGAACATCCTGAGTCTTTCTGTTTTTTCTCAACATTTGTCACTGTAAAGCACCATTTCGTGGATTAAACGTACCCGACACCGCCCATACCCCACAATGCCAGCCGTCGATTTCCACCCCCAACAAGCTTGTCCTTTATGCATGCCAGTTTCTGAGACCGCCCAATATATTGTTCATTCTTGGAGAAGGGAATCATAAAATAGGAGATTGTTGCCACATCTAATAACAATCAGCGTCGGCACCACAAAAGACTACCTATCTATCAACATACTCAACGTACTATTGTTTTCACGGTCAAGAAGAATCTCGGGGACTTTTTTGACTAACTCCCTCAATTTTTGGCGTACCTCCAAGTAGTTTGGACCGGCTCTGCCGGTGAACTTCACAAGGCTTGAGTGGTCAGCAGCAATGGCTATCTGATTATGGACGTCCTCTTCTGGCATAAACCAAGTGGCAGACTCCTGAGTGACCATACGAACTGACTTTCCAGACCGTCTCCAATTTCCGTCGGGCGTCTCCTGGAAAGTAAGTTAATAAACTTGATTACAGTTGAGCCCAAAGAACGTTTACCTCCACGGTTTTTGTATCTTGCGTCTCGAAGAAAGACACTACGAAACAGGATTTCAAACTGCCTTTATAACTGCGTTGGAATGCAACGTAAAGAGCGTGTAGGAGCTGAGAACCTTCCATCAAGTCGTGCACAAATGGCGCTCTTCTCTTGTCCTTTACTAGGGAAAGTAGGTTTTCGTTGTTGAGGCCTCGATTTGGGACCCCAAAGAGGAAAAGACCAACACACGAACGCAGAATAGTCTTGTCGTTTTCTGAATTCCCTTGTGCGGCATCTACCAGTGCCTATCTACTCAGTCAGCTAATAGAAATAAAGCTAAATAAGTTCTTCCTTGGCGCCGTCCAAGTACAATCAATTCGGCCTTAATCATGAAATTCGGCAAAGATTTCCCTCCCGAGCATGGGCCCAAGGGATGGCCATCACAAAATTTGACGACTCCCTGAGGCTTCATTATTTTGCACTGGAACTAGGTTCCAATTCCATAGCAATGTAACATGCTTTGAACCCCATAGTCCAACATTTTATCACCCAGATACACTCTCAACAAAGTTGAGATGCAGGTGATCAACCATTCCACTCACAGACATTCAGGTTTGCGGATATGCAGCGCATGTATAGCAAATGTACACACCTGTTTAATGACCAGACCCCCGAGACTATGCCCTATAAAAATTATAGGTCGACGGTGTTTCTGTGCTCTGTTAGAATTATTATTTATTATTGTTAAGATAGAAATATAATACCACCTCATGTTCGTCGCGAGCTCCATATACTGCCGTTAAAAGCTGTCTCGAAAAGTTCATAATAGAGTTTGTAGTTGTACTGTCCTTCAGGTTCGAGTCATAGCCCCAAGTGAGAACCCTGAACTCTGGGAAATCTAGCCGGAGAAAGTCCCGCAGCCACATCACATGAGACTGAAGGGGAGATTTCCAAGATCCAAATGCATGCGCGGAAAGACCAGATACGGCGATTACGCTGATATGAAGCTGTGAATTAGCGTCATACCGGTTGAGGGACTCGAGTAACTTACTCGAATTCTGGCTCCTGTAGCCCTGGAGGATGGTATAGTGGAGTAATTCCGTAGAAATCACAGTCGACCAATATGGTGCCCGTTTCTCTTGGTCCTACCAATTGTGTGGGAAGCTCGAAATGCATAATACGATGGGGTCGACATTGGGTGAAGATCAATGGCTCCTGGCGGAACGTAACAGTAGCCACAAGCCAGTCGATGTATGGCGCCAAAGATAATGCCAGTACGTTCTCCGCCACGGACGTGGTTTCGCATTCAAGGTTGTTGAGATATTGCCGGAGTTGATTCTCATCGACAGACGTAGGGATTTCGGACA
This sequence comes from Trichophaea hybrida, assembly GCA_015178995.1. Taxonomy (NCBI): domain Eukaryota; kingdom Fungi; phylum Ascomycota; class Pezizomycetes; order Pezizales; family Pyronemataceae; genus Trichophaea; species Trichophaea hybrida. The sequence continues at coordinate 18,655 of WHVE01000553.1, forward strand.
GCCGTAAGGTACGGGGTTTTGGATGTGACATAGTTTCGGAATGATATTCCTTGCGGCCACGATATATGTCTCCTAAACCGGATCGATTTCACAAGATGGCATCAAGGGAACCTGTTGATGAAGCGATGTGTGTGGTTTCCTCACCGAACGTAGTTATTCTTAGCGACGCCGGCGGGCCAGCTTGTATGACGGTTTTTAAAGTCCCTTGAGTATGAGCCTAGACCAAAGTGAGGACCTGGAGGAGTTTGGAACTATGCTGGGTGCTTGTATTCCTAAAGATTGTCAGAGGGAGGAGGAGGAAAGAAGGTGTCAAGGTTCAAGATGCGGGGTTTCCACGTCGCGTCCTCTCATAGGGCGAGGATATATCGTGTACCACACATACACCGACATACTGCGCGAACCTAAGGTATCACTCGCTGAAGATTGCAACTGTCCGCATGCGCATCAGAGATTCCATACCACTCAACGCAACCAACTCCACTTAACATTTTAGAATTGCGTAGGAGTCTATTATTCGAGAGATCGTAATAGAGGATTTCAGCAATGCTTGAAAGTACTAGAGAAATTCCATAAGAGCAGGGGATTAGAATAGGTTATTAGAGAAGATTCTATGAAGTTTTTTCAGAAAAATATTTGTTGTGGAGTGAATGATGAGGATCTTGGCATTTCTCATTGTATAGGGGAAAAAAGTCGGGCGCTCTTTGCCCTGTGTCACCGCGCCCTAAATACCCTTGTACCCTAATACTTTGCAGTCTGTATATCAGAGTCCAATCCTTCCAGCTAGGTTCTCCAACTTTCCCAAACCTGCATTACATACGCCAGAACCACAGCATCCATACAAAGAAATAACGTTCAGCCTTTTCCTGGATGAAACTTAACATACATGAGAACTCAATAAAAAAAAGAGTAAATTTTCGACTAGGTTGGGGTGGAGATATTGTACTGTTTTCCTCTGCACCCTTTTGGCCGCGGACCCACCAAACCCCACCAAACCCCACCAAAACCCAACTAAATGCTTTGGGTGTAAGCGAAAGGCCACCTTTCTCCACCACCACATTTCCTAAAATTTTTATACAGTATATCTAGAGTGTCACATATTTGAACTTTCATACGTTAAATGTTGCATTTTCTTTCTTAAGGGCTGTTGTGTGGTTGTGGTGTTTGTGAAGTGGATTTGAGACTGTAGGTGTGATCCTCACTGTATATCACACACAGTCTCGAGATTGTTCAAAAAAAGTCCCGGGATATCCCATCCCGTCGATAGGCCGGTCTCGTCAATCCTGGGGCCAGAATCCGGGACGGAGTCCCGAGATAATTCGTCTCGTGTGCAACACTAAGGAAGGTCCAGTCATTTGGCGCACTTCCTGGACTGGACGGTTCTCCCAGGCCCTAAAAGACTAGTGCATAGTCAGACTAGACCCTCCCTAGTCTGATCGAGCAACCAACATTCGTAGTTTCCGTAAAAGGTCTTTAATATCAAAACATCAAGCCCCAAATTTGTGCCTGTTGGGTCCTCATCTGTTATATTCAGATTATCTGAGTCAAGGATATCCCGGACATTGCTCAGGTTCGCATTTGTTGCATTCTCCATTGGTTTCATCGCCAGTTGGGCTACCGTAACCCCTTCCCCTTCGAAACCCTTATAATGCATCTCGAAAAATATGTTATCAATTGCATTGTTCAAAAGATAAGCTATGCAACGTAGTCCATGAACTTTCGCCAAGTGAGCTTGCGAATGAGGCGAAAAACTTGGAAAACAAGAGCAGCTATGAACCTCTAGTTTGAAATTTGGAATTCATGACTCAAGAATGCGTACTATAGATAGAGTTTTGGAACCTTGGCTAGAGGTCAAAAGATCAGAGGGTACATGCCAAAATGGTTCCGGTTTTGCAACCAGACATTGGTTGGAGATTGAGGACAGAATGAAAATTCTGGGTGCCCAATGTACGGTGATTGTTGCCATTCAATAAACTTTCCCCGGTGGCAAACAAGAAGCTGCTCTTTCCACTTGTAGGTTATGGAGACGTTCCTGAGGGTATGCTGTTTTAAAAAAATCGCAATATTATGGGTTCCCTTGTACCCTGGCTTCCCCCTCAATATAGCCGAGTGCATCTCATAAACACCATAACTACAACCTCAACACAAAGAAATAATATGTGCCCTCTTTATAGATGAGATTTAACATATAGAAGAATCCGATAAAAAAGAGTTCCAAATTTTAGAGTGAGTTGGGGAGTAGATCTTGTACAGTGTTATGAGCTTCTCATTGCCTCGCTAAAATCTGTAATTAACCCACCAAAATTCCCGGCAGGTAAGCAAGCATAATATGTGGACTGTCTTTCTCTATCAACATATTTCCTAAAAATTTCAGATTAAATTTCCTGGGTGTTCTATATCTGAACTTTCATCTATCCAAAGGCTGTATTTTATTTATTTCTGGTTGTTGTGTGGTTGTGGTATTTGTAAGGCGGTCAAGAAAATGTTGGTACAAAGAGAAGAGGCAATAGAGCAACCCGCAAGGCCACAATTTTTTTTCGAAGCATCATACCATCTTGTTTATTCATCATCTAATGGGCTTATATTTTTCAGCTACAATGCTCTGTATTAAGTGGTTATTGTGAAATCACTATTTTTCATGATCATGGGAGTTCGGATGCGGCTCTTTCCATAGCGATCACGAAGACTCTTGCTACGGGACTGTATGTATAAGTGTGTCAGGGTTGGAGGTCGTTAAGTTCAAGTCATATTAGTGGTAATGATAGTGGTAATGATAGTGGACTTAATAAGGTCATCGGCTTGATGATTAGTGCCATGTAGCAACAGTATATGGACATATACAAGGCTGAAACGGCAGGCTAGTGATACCTTATGCAAAAATTAAAAACCTCGAAGTGATAGCCACAGTGACAATCACTACGCTTGGGATATGTTCTCTGGCTACTGTTATAAAAAGAGGGGATCAAAATACACATCATAATTGAATTTGCAGATGGTCATCAAATGGTTCTAAGATGACTTCCAACGGTTTTATTATGGCTAAAATCCAGAAATTATTCACGTCAGTTTGCGATATGCATAAGTTCTGAAAGTCAGAACCTTGTTTAGGCTGCTGCACTCGGCTCCGTCTGCTCGTGTGCCTCAACTCTGCCCAAGTTGCATTCAATGCCCTGATCCGACTGTGCTTAACTCCAACTACACTCGATGCCATGCTCCTGGCTGCATTCGACTCCATACTGCCAGGTGCGTTCGACTCGAGCATTTGATGGATTTCACCCCCGCGCTCCAAAAAGGCGAAATTGGCAACCGTTTAATAACGGCTTGGCAGAGTGGGCACTTGGGCCAGTCCAGCTCTCATGTGCAGCTAGTAGTATGGAGTCAAATGCAGCCAGAAGCAGGGCATCGAGTATAACTGGCAGTCAAGTGTTGCTTGGAGTTAAGAGTAGCTGGGAGTCGAGTGCAGCTTGAAGTTGAGTGCAATTTGGAGTCGAATGCAGTTGGGAGTATGTACTCGAGTACAAATGGGGGTGTAGAATTGAGTGCATGGCACCGAGCACAAAGTACAGGATTTCATTTTGTGACACGTACGGGTTCTGAAATCCAGTATTTTAATGCATGTTGACATTGTTGACGTCATTATAGCGCTGTGGCACTTCGAGGTTTTAATTTTTGCACATCGGTATCACTAGGCTGCTGTCCTAAGGGCAAAAATGATGATCACTTTTTCTTGTCGGAACGGGCGGGCGTCACATCTCAAAAGTGACCATAACTTTTGCCCCCAGCCTCGTACTTAGTGATGACAATCTTTTCCCGAACTTGTTGGGCGAGCTTGCGAGAAGCTGGGGGCAACACATGTGATATATAACCTCAGTACGTACAAAAGAATACATCCTTCCACATCATCGTTCAACCATCCATCTATTCACTTTCATAACACAATAATTTTCTAGTCTTTCCAACTACATCTTATACGCATATCAAAATGGCCCGATTTTGTTATGTCTGTTGCTATTGTTACAGCCACACTGATCCTCATGAGTATGTCGCGATTGTACCAGGGAAGCCATGTCCAAAGTGCGAGCACAAGCCGGGAAAGTTGTCTAGTACTGGGCTGAACTGCTGTGCTCCCCATTACGGTCCGGAGCGATAGAGGGTATAGCTGTGAAGCATAGTACGATGGAGAAAAGGGGTTTTTTTGATGTGTCCGTGATGTCGATGGACACTGTTGTTTTTGCGATTTGGTTGTTTTTTCGCGGGCTTGGGAAAAGTGTAATTGCAACTGGGATAGGGAGGGGATCGGTTTTTTTGTTTGTCTGTGGTGTCGATGGACTCTTTGTGTTTTTGCGATCTGGTTGTATTGTCCCTAGGCTATTGAATGTCAGAAATTTGGAAATTTTGGACTGGTTCCCGTGAATCCGTAAGTTTTTATTGTGTTCTTGGTCTGTCGAATTTTTATTGTCTCTAAATTTCCCAGCATCTCCGCAGCATATTTCACAAAAGAGTTTTTTTTTGAGCTTGATTTGTTTTAAGACTTAGCTGAATGTTGTGGTCATTGAAATTTCGGTATGTACTCAAGAGGTCATTGTAGTTTTGATGAATAGTCACTAAAATTTGGTGCAAAGTCATTGTGAATTGATGTGTTGCCAAGGGCACTCATTATTACATGTCATTTGAAGTCACCACACAACAACCCTTGTCCATTAATGCTTATATCTCCCCACTAACATACATCGCTCCCCACTAAAACTTATAGTGGGCCCCTAATGCCCCATTTGCTCTACCTCCAGTTTTCTAATCCACTTTCAGGCGATAGCGTAGATTAAAACCCTAATAATTGTACTTCAGCGCAAAAATGCTCTGAAATCAGAGACTTGGCATCAAGTTGGTAACCGACCACACCATTGACAGAAACGCACCGTCCGCGGAATGGGTGGGTTTCGGTGTGATCTGCAATTTGGGTACCCATTGACCGAATCCGTTGAACCGGGTGAGTACTTGAGTACTTTGAGTGGCAACTTCGGTAGTCACCACCACCACATCACCACAATACCATCACCACTCATACCAATTAGTTCGCAAGTCATAAGCATTATTTCACCATAATCACCATTGTTATTGACATTACCACCCCAACTGCCACCACCTATCGTACTCTACCTACTCAAGCTTAATATATCTGGTGCGAAAAAAAAAACAATGATACTCTGTCAGTCAGCCTTTTTTTTTTCGCCAGCACATGGCTTGAGCAGGAAATTTCTGGTGGTGGTGGTTGTATACTAGTAGTACAGCGAAAAAATTTGATGGTGGATGTCGACGATGGTGATGGTGATGACTCAAGGATAATTTGTATTGGCGCGGATGGGGTGATTCCCTCGCGATCGACTGCGTGTTACAGAATGACAACTTGAGATGAACAACTCCATGGAGCCCCGAAAGTTAATACGATGGCTTTTAAGCAACGATATAGTGATAATCATGGTGTATACAAATGTAACTACAATTAAGGCCAAATATCTACAAAAATGTTTCCACTGTGCTTCTAGTTCAGCCCACGGAAATGCGGCACTACAATTGTCACTGCATATTGATCACTACAGTCACCACTATCCATATGAGTGTGGTGATAGTGTTGCTTGATTTTGATTGAAACTATATTGGATAATTGTAACGAGGAAATGATACTACGGTGCTCTACATTAATCAAAGCTAGTTCCCGCGTTAAATCCACTACGGTCTCCACCCACGCGGCTTTGGAGAGATGGGCCTTTTTTGTTCAAAACCATAAAGTGCTCCCAACTAGGCCTCATTGCACTTGACGCTCCATAGTTCTATCGCACTGGAAGATACTAGAAGCTCTCAGTATTGGTATATTTGCGTTTATTCAATTGAATCAATAAAGTAACGAGGACGGACGCTGTAAAACAACCAAAGACTCATATACTATTTGCAAGCCTGGATGAGCTCTCTCTCAGTGGATATGTCGCTCGTCAGAAGTGGCGTCACTAGCCAACAGATCATCACTTATCACCCACAAAGGTCCGTAAACCCTATGTTACTTTAGGAGTTCTTGAGTTGTCTTATCTTATTGTCTATACACACGAGAAGGACTTCTCTTAAGTACTCCTACTCACAGTGCCATGCCATAAGATGCCGAGGCCTGCCATGATGCCCTACGCCACCATAAGCCCATGCAGAGATGGCCGCACCGTCATGATAGATGACGTCGACGACTGCACCGTCATGACAGATGACGTCGGTCAAGTAGCATATTGCAACACCCTATAATAAATAAATATAGCGGGACAACTCGCGGCTTCTTAGAAGCCATTTCGTGATATCTCCTCCCCGCATGGAAGTATGGAAAGTATTTGGACGATATAGAGAACGGAGGGATATGAGAGAAGGGCTGGATAGTTCGTCATTTAGCTGTTGGTTGCTGGCTGGCTACTGCTAAAAAACAATGTAAATCCGCATGATACACTAGAGCTGGGGGTGCCTTGTATCATTTCGGGAGTGATTCGAGAAAACTCGAGTGGCGGTGAAGCAAAAGTGTGTTTGGGTTGTATATGCAAATACTATCACTCGTATTCTGTTGCCAATCTTTGTGCAGGGTATCAGGGGGAAGCCCGAGTTATCTCACACGTACTCATCAACAAGAACCACAATCACGTTGGCGAAGGTGAGGATTAGAGGTATAATTATCATTTATTTATTCATCATGGCCTGCAACCCGAAAGCTAAACTACTTAAGTACTCATCCTAAGTAGCAACTAAATAAATATATAGATTTATATAGAAGAGTAAAGACAGCGTGACCCAGTGTCATTGAGTAGCTGATCCTCCTCATTTCCAGCCTTCTAACCCCCGCTAATAACACAATCATAACGTTCCGGGGAATTCAACGGGATGGAAACCATCAAGGTCATCGTGGTCCAAGGCAATGCCCGGGCTCTCCCGCGGGGGTTTACCCTTTCCTCCCCGTAATCATCCCCGCCCTGAGCAAGTCGATTCGGTGGCAAAACTGCCGTGTTCGTTTTCGTACGATCTGTGTTCTAACATTGTAGAGGGTACTGTGCACTAGAGACGTCAATTGTTAAAACAAGGCCACCTTAAAACCCCTACTAAAGAGTGTATGCTCACTACCGCTATCGTGAAGCCAAAGTGAGCGGAGTTTTTGGTATATCAACGCACCAGTTTGGAATTTTCGGGCGGTTAGAGTGGTTGCCAGAGGAGTGTCTCAAAAGTGTAATCAGAATTGGAGAAGTTGAGGCGGAGCTGGAGTTGGAGGCGGAGGAGGACGCGAGGGAGGACACGGGAGGAGGCAGAGGAAGATATCGATGGCTAGTTGACGTACCGGAACATGAAGAGGACCATCAAGAAGTACTTTGAGCCGAGCTGCAGAAATTAGATGGGCAATCTGCAACTGGAGAGCGGGAAGGGGGAGAGGGAGAGCTAACAGCAATCGGGTTCCCATCATCGCGGAGCATGAACTAATCGTTAAGGCAGTTTTTTGGCCGCATGGGCGAATCGCTCTGAGTACCGAGTAGGGCTGCTAAAATTAAGGGAGTGAGTATGTTAAGCAGGACGAGGATGAGGAGGGAGGGGGGAGAGGAAGTGAACCTGGCCAAACAATCGACCTCTCGAGGAAGTAGTGTCTTGATGAATCAATTGGGTAGAAGTGCAAAAGTTGGATAGAACTGGAGAAAGGAAATAAATTGATGCGGACGGCACTTTCAGGGATGTGTGGCGGGGAGCTCGGTTAAGCACATCCTGGGACTTGCGAGCCAGTTGTAATTTTAATGCACTGCATCGGTTGCGAATCGAGATCAGAGGTTCGGAGATTCGGCTAAACCTGCTTTCGTGCCCAGACTTTTTTCCGATCAACAAGATCGCGGGGAAAATGCTTGCGAAGTCGGCTGATTGGTTAACGAGCGTAGGCCAAATCCTGTATCAAACGCCGGTTGCTTCATCTATTTCTCTGCATCCGCACGCGCCACACAAAGACCCAGCTTTGCTACTGGCGAACTTTATTGAACGTACCATATACTATAACTCGCGTCAAGACACGGTCTAGATTCGAACCCTATATTACAGATTTAGCTAGAGGGGTCCACGTTAGGAACTACTGTTCCACCAAAAGAGTCAGAAATTCAAAACTGCAGACTTAAAGTGACTTGAAAGTGCACATATTGTCTTTATCCTAGGCGCCAGCCTGCTATTCCCAGTTAAATATCGATCTGTTCACGATCAGCGGCATATGTGTGGTTCATGCACTAGCTAGAGCAATTAAGCTTATGGAAACCTTTAGAATGCAAAATGCGTCAACACTTCTGGCATCACGATTACAAGTGATTGTCTCGTGATCAATCGGTAGTCAGCTCACAAAAACTATCTAGGGACCTAGAACGGAGCCTGGAAAACATAAGTCTCTGTACAATCTCCCTGATAGAATCCTGGGTCGTTGAAGTTCATATATCTTGGCACTTCTACCACTATGTTCTAGCTCATCATGATCATCTCTTCCGAAATCCCACTTCTCAAAGCATTCATAACACTATCTATCACTTATTACGTTCCCTTTCTCCATAACCACCTTTATTATTACTTTATACTCTATTCCATAGACTATTATTGTTATGATATCTTCTCGAACCCTTACTCCATTTTTCAGCCGTCCTTCGTCTCGAACCCTTACTCCATTTTTTAACCGTCCTTACTCTCGAGTCCCTACATCATTTTTCAACTGTCCTTATCCTCGAGCCCCCCTTAGCTCACAAACGGCTCCATTTGTGAGAGCCGCCAGACTATACAACCCTCATATATCGTCATAGCCTGGTTAATTTCGGCAACGGAGAGTGGGAGGAAGTTAGGTGGCGCCTAAAGCAAGTGCACACCTACATCTCCAGTCTTTACCGAACCCTTTAGTGATCACCCCCATTCGATGCCGATCGCCGAAATTCGAACGCAGCAACTACCAGACGATACTCAACATATGCGAGGGCTTTATATTCCATTCCAATGGCGTACGAACGATGCCAAATAGGACTTCTGCGTCTCCGGCGCCGTTGCGAACGGATATGAGACAACATTAGACTGCATGCCCACTTTCCGCGAACTACCGAGCCACTTCCAGCTGGCTATCAGATGAACCTCGCCGACCTTGATAAGTTGATTAATAACAAGGATGTGTGACGCGAGAGTTAGGGGAGGAGGGGGAGGAGTGATGATCTTGGTTCTGTAGTTATTGCCAATGGTGATACCTACATCAATGGGGGTATCAGGATGATTAGTCTCTTGATGAATCATCGTTCTCACATATACCACAATCCGAGCCTTTCAGTCCTCTCTCGGTGCGATTCCTGGGTGAATACTCAGATACGGCGGGGGAACATGTGGTAGCGGTGACTACCACATCATATAACTCGGGCCGCACGTGTCCTCCAGTCAACACACTATAGGAAGAAGTTGTGAGAAAGACGGCGGAGAAAGAGATAGTGCGAAAGTTAGCAAAGAAGAGGGAAGGGGGGCAGGTATAGTGATTGGAGATAGACGATACGTTGCTGCGAGGTTGCTGCTGAGTACCTACAGGTACATCGGTGACTAGGCTTTACCGCATCTGGATCCTTTGTGCTTGATTTACTCCTAGTCTCGAACTGCTTACCCAGTAAGCAGTTCGAGACTAATTTTCTCCCGGCGCCCGGGAAGTAAAACATTCGGCGATATAAAGCTTCCGGTGGAGCTTTGCTTGAAGGATTCTGCCACCACCGTGGCCAATATCCTCCTGAGGATTGAGTCCTCGTCGCGTTATCGGAACATCGATACCGCAATCGCGCGGTTTAACTTGGGAAGCTACCTGCTCCTAGCGCACATAGCCGCGCGCCCACCCATCACCCACCACCTGCGCCTACCGCCCCCACTCCAACAACGCCTTTCTCCTCGTCGTCACCACCATCACTACCACCACCTTCACCATCACCACCACCTTCACCACCGCATTCACCGTCGCATTCTCCACCACCACTCATGCTACATTCGAAATCGAAACAAAGTTCATGTACTTGAAAAGGAAGATTCTAGTCTAAAATCCAAATTTTACCCGAGTTAACAGATGAATGTACATAATATCTAATGGCTTTTTTTTGCAACCGTAAGCCATACCCTCACTTGACCGGCACAGATATTTCTTTACTTTTTATTAGTTTTTGATCACACTTCGCTACATTCATTGGTATATTATCGCAAGAAAGTGTACACGTATACAAGGAGTTAAATATGTATATTTCAAGATATTATGTATGTATCAGCTATGTTTTAATGGTTATAGCATCCAACTTCGCACTGCTTATTCTCCAGATCCCCTTACTGGAAATTCCCACCTCGAATTGTAACAATTCTGGTCAAAGTCATATACCCATAGTTGTTGCATCCCACATCAGCTATGTATAATGGTTATTGCATTCAAGTTCGCACTGTTTATTCTCCAAATCTCCGTACAGGAGATTTCCGTTCAAAGTCATTTACCCATAATTGTTACATCTGACATGCAAAATGTCCTCTCTGCAGATAGAATATCCTTCAGCCGCCGTTCCGCAATGAGGTGGTGCCAGCAGTGCAGGTGTTTTTCGTATAGGTATTCTCTCTGCCGAATCCACATATATGGTTAGTAAATGTGCTCAACTCCCTGCGATCGGTAATATAAGAGCGGCTTGCATGCGAGTTTATGCGCTCAGAGTATGGAAAATGATTATAACTCGCGATGTACAAGCCAAAAAGAAGAAATGAGCTAAGTGCACTTCTGCTGGATACTCTGTAAAAGGGTTGTACTTGCGAGAAAAGCAAACGTTGGTGTCTGCTAATTTAACAGCTGTGGATAATAGGTCGGGGTATGCGAAGGGCAGTTTACAGGAGCATTGGGTTACTGATTCGATTCCCAAATATCGATCCGATGGATGGGAATTGTTGCAATTGATCCGTGTAAGGGGTTGTTTCACTTGGAAACTTCGCCTCTCTGAACCCAAAATACGGTTACGCCCATCTGTAGAACCTAGTCTTGTGCACGTGTACAAGGTTTCTATTAGAATTGGCACACCAATATCCATATAGGGCTTTCAAACTGTGTTCTATCTACAGATGGTCATGAAATTCAACAAAATTACCGGTAGAAGTCAGCAGTGGAAGTGTTAAATACCACCTTCACACACAGTAGGTCATTTTGGGTCCTAGTGTTACATAATTTTGAGCATCGAGAATCTGGAAATAGTCAGCAGCCACAATCGGGTTGAGTTCCATAGGGTCTACATACACACATATTCTTCGTTACACAACACTATAGTGATTGGCTGTATGTAGCCCAGTGCGTTGTGGAACACCATAGCTTCTATATATGATAATATGTTCCTTACTGCAGGCAGCCGGTGACTGATCGAGACTCGGAGGATTCAATTAGGAAGCTCATCTGCAACCTACACAAAACAAGGAATGGAATCAGCACGGACGCAGGCGGGCCGTCAGATCTATGTATTAAGAAGGCATGCAGTGCTACAGACCATTATGCTTGAAAAGACAATTTAAAATAACGAATGAAAGCTAGATGTGCATTATGACACACCTCATTTATTGAAGAATCGGGATACTATGCAATGTGTATGACTCAAAGATGTTAGAGAAAAATTTTGTGTGTAAAGGTCGACGTCATAAATTGAAACAGGATTTGGAGCCGGCTTGCAAGCGCTTGCCAGTTTATTTACTAAGTGCAAATTTTGAAAACTGGTTTTCTTAGTTCACAATCCGCTAGGATCCCTAATGATACAGAACATATAAGTGAGCTCAGTTTTTGTAGTATGTGTGTGTTCAAGTGTGTAAATTCCAGTAACTTCCAAACTCCATAGAGCCATAGCCTTGATCAGGCCTCTGCCGGGAGTGCATCATAGCGGAGCACTCGGACAAAATCGCTTAAGCTTCGATTTCACACGTCCTCTAATTAGACTTAGTGACGAAGCGAATATCAAGAATAAAGCAAATAAGAGACCGAGTTTCAACCCCCACACCCATATATGGAAGCAGTGGTTCATATTGCAGTCCACCATACTTAGATTTTCTTTTTCTTTAAAATGCGTTGCTGAAAGCTGTAACCCACATTGGTTGTATGTGGGCATTTTAAGCATAGCTATTGAATAACTTGTCCAGCTAATACTGTTTCAGATGCGGCCCATCGGCATCTTGATCGGAAGGGCCATCATGAGACTTAGCAAATATGTTGCGAGTCCATTTGTGTTTTCTGATGATGTACAGAGGCAGGACCTAATATTTAATTGAAACTGCAGCTGAGAATCACACACCAAGCCTGGATCGACAAGTTTTGAACAATTTAATCTGAATGTGCTAGAGGAAATTTAATGTGGTTGAAAAAGTGTTCTATCCTTGAAATTCACTTCGTCTTAAGGCGTAATTGGAGGATCTGTGAATACTTGTGTTTCCCTAACGTGAGCACTTTACTCGAGTACTTCGTCATGACACAGACGCCTGGTCGAGGCCAATAGAGCTACGAGATCGGTTGTTCGCCTCAGTCGCCGAATATCATTCGTGTCAGTATACTGTATGTCGCATGCAGTGTCAGAGTTACAAGATTGCCCAACAGTGTATATATCTAGAAATCGGTCGTTTTAACTGTCTCTCAAAGCTATATTATACCTGTTCCGCAATCTGCTCTCCGACGGCACTGGGCTTCCAATTCTACGTAGCAAAACAATAACTTTGCAAGAATTTCCCTTGACACCGTTGCTCCATCAAGTATCCATCCTAGGACTTTTTGCACCTTGATGCTATTGACCTAGGTCACTTCTTTCCTCAAAAATAGATGCTCAGTACAGATAACGTTTTGGGATGCATGAGCCACATACGCAGCTACACGAAATGGGTTGGGGAAAACTGCGATTGAAGTACCCTTTTCCAAGCGCGCTCACCGAAAAGTACATTTTTCACTTTGTAAGCCACAAAAGTAGTGGCGCCTGCATGGCTCATGCATCTTATAACTTTTCAAGTTCTCCCTATGCGGTGCCGAATACAGCAGGCACACATACATACCATGGAACCTAATCATGAGGGTATCCAATTTATTTTTAGCTCTACAAGATACTGGTTTGTTTCTTTATTCGCCTGTTCTTACAATCCAGATGTTTGCAACCCTTACAGCGAATGAAAGGCTGCCGACGCCATCATAGCCGCCTTTACCACTACAAATCACTGGAAAGCATGCATGTTGAGAGATCAACTGTAGCGAAGACATTCAAAGAGTTAGATAAGTCAAAACGGCCATTTATTTACAGTACGACCCTCCAACTCGCCGTCAAATATACACCCACAACCTTTTGCAAGCTAAAAATGTCGCTGCCTCAAGACAGTGAGTAGATATTATATTCCCTATCCCAAACCCCACTAATACCATTCTTCAGATCAGCCGTTCTTCATTATAATGTTTCCCCACTCGTAATCTATAGATTCTATGCGGGTGACCCCCAACGAAACGCTAGTGTTACTTTTGAGAGATGAATAGATGCTTGATTGTGATGTCTAAATCTATGCCGAATCTGTGGCCTATATAGAGCCTGCATACAGTCTAGAACTCTTGTGATTATGCACCATTGCATATCCTCATATCTTTATACACATCTCAGGTCTCCATACAAGCCATTATCTCGTACAAGATCTGATACATGATCTTGATGCATATATACAACACTTTCCCCTCTTCCTGCAGTTTGTAAGAAGACCAAATGATATCCTCCAGTACCTTGTTAATACCCTCCACCTGATAGGGACTGTAATAGGTAGGGACAGTATACTTCTGTAGATTGATAACAAATGGCCATCCCAACAAAGACAAAGGAAAGAACACATATTATCTGTCTGATGAAAAAAGTAAAACAACTTTATACTGAATATTCAATTGATTTCCTCAATTTTCTTCTTGTATATATGCATATCTACAAAAATTATAGATCTATTAATTACCACAACCTGGTTGTTTTGGAAAACATTTGGCACTTATCTCTTGCAATATACTCTACTAAGATGTCATTGGCTATCACTTATCTTGGGGAGCAGAGCAAAGCTAGAAAATGCACTGTTTTGAATAGTAAAGATATTCTCCACCAGACAAAGCTAGAGAATGTACGCCTTGAACAACAATACTACGGAATGTATCACTCTGAATCATGAAGCAACTCTCCACCGAAGCTAGAGAATGCACTGCTTGAAATAGTATAGCTTCTTTCTACTGTATGAAGCAAGAGAATACCTGTGGGTAAGCGGAACCTTTCGTACGTTTAGAAGTGAATGATATTGGTGATGCAGCCGAAGTCGTGCTAAAGCTAACTACAGGAGCGACCCGCAGAGCCGCACTAATGCAGCAGAGCTGCACCCTAACATGACCACCTGCATCACAACCTTCTCCAATCATCTTCGAGAAACCTCTCGAAGAAACAAAACACCCTGATCAAAGAACCAAACATACCTCCGCGACGTCTCTCGACCAGCCAAACAAAAAGAAAACAATGGAGGTTCCCGTCTCGCCGCCACAACTGAGAAACAAACAAACAAACAAACAAACAAAATGCTTTCTCCAAAAAGAAAATGAAACTTGTATCTCACGCCTTTTTCAATCTCGCTTTCCTTTTCCCCTTTGGCCGCCTGCCTATTGCCATCCAATACTGCTTTACCGTCTCTTTTGCTTTTGCCATATTCTCCTCTGGCTCCCATGTGTTATCCTTTTCATCCCATCCTTTCCATTTCACTTCATATTCCCGACCGGTTTCATCAGAGCTTGCCCAGTGATTTGCGATTGATTCGACGACATAACTTGTACCCGCACGGCTTGTCCGTACCGGCGGAGGCGGCAGATGCCAAGTGACCCTAGAGTTGTCCATACGGTCAACCTTGAGCCTGCTGACATTAACAGTATCATGTATCGTCATGTCGTTTGGAAGATTTAGTTCAAGGGCATTTCCACGTATTCGGAGGATCTCATATTGGCCAATGTAACAATGTACCAGTTTGCGGCGCGTAGGGTTGACGTTGGCGTATGTGATTGGCAGATCCTTCGTATCTAAAAATACCTTCGCACCGGCGGTGATAGCGAGGTCAATTGGGCATCGCGATTTGTTAGCCTCAGCCGTCTGTTCATCCGGAGCATCGCGGAGTTTGTCTCTGGTGACTTCCAAAATACGCTGCAATCGTTCCATGAATTCACGGCCTTGTAAGGTTTTTGCCGATTCATTGGCCTGCAGCCGTTGGAGGTCTGCAATTATGTCTAGCGGCAAAGACAGTGTATAACCAAGGTCGAGTTCAAAAGGCGCCTGCTTCGTCGAACGATATACGGAGGAATTGTAAGCATACTCCGCCTGAGGAAGGTAATCGTCCCAATTTGTCTGATCGTGAGTTGCGAAGCCACGTAAATAACGCACGACCGTCTTGTTCGAGTTTTCAGAGAGTCCATCCGGTTCTGGATGGAACGCCGAAGACATGAGCAGCTTCGTCTGCAGAATCCTCGCAACTACTCTCCAGTAGTCTGCTGTGAAACGAACATCGCGGTCTGATACAACCTCTTGTGGAACACCATGTAGGCGGACAATATTGTCGATGAATATGCGCACAAAGGCCGGCGTGTCGATTGTTTTCTCACAGCCTCGCCAATGTGCTCTCTTTGTCAAGTGGTTGACAAATGTTTCAATGCAATCGTGGCCATTGGCTGAGATTGGCAGGTCAGTTATAAAGTCGATGCCAATTCTTTGCCAACAGCCATTGGCTATAGGAAGTGGTTGCAGGAGGCCCATGGGTTTCCCGCTGCGGTGGTTGGTTAGATAGCATAAGTTGCAGCCCGCAACGTATCACTGCGTGTCTCGCCACATTTTCTTCCAGAAATATCTGTGTTTCTTGTGTAAGTATGTTCAATCCGCACCGAAGTGTCCCCCCACTGGCGTGTCATGGGCCTCATGTAGGATTCGTCGTCGTATCGTCGTTGGAATACATAGCCGCCCCCGCTTTGCATTGTTCTTGCCTCTCCTTCGTCCACCTTCTCTTTTGCCATTGTTTCTTCTTCTCCGTCCTTCCTCCTTGCCCTTGCATCTTTCTCCGCTCTTCTTCCTTGTTTTCTTTTGTCCTTGTTTCTTCTTCTCCGTCCTTCTTCCTTGCCCTTGCACTTTTCTCCATCTCTTTCTTTTCTAAGTCACCACGTAACCACAGTAGGCCATTCTCTTCCAAATAGAACCGTTGTGCTGACACCCATAATTTGCGCTCCTTGTTCAATGCAGTGGGCGGTGGGGGCGCTGTTTCGGGTTGGCCAAGAAATGTTCAATAGGTCTGAACCATTCGTCCTCAATAATGCCCGCCTTGATATCATCAACCATTCTCGGCTGCCGTACTTCAAGTGCCATCGGATCACAACGCTCCCGTCGGAAATCCGGGTGGCAAGATAATGCGTCCGCATCCTGATTTTTGACGCCCGGGATGTGCTTGACCTCCCAGTCGAAGTTCTGGACGATCGTCAGGATATCCATCTGACGTACGGTGAGGTGTGGTTGTGTAAGTATCCAACGCAGAGTTGCATGGTCAGTGTGTACCAAAAATGGCTGCTTGGCTCCATGTAGGTTAAATTTCCAGTATAATACCGCATCTCGGATACCTAACAGTTCTCTGTCATGCCGGGTATCGGGTCTCCGCATCGTGTAATTTTCGGCTGAAATATCCCAGTACCTTTTCTTCCTTGTCCTGCACCTGGGAGAGCACCGCGCCCAGCGCATATTGGCTGGCATCACATGCAGGCAATATTTTGCTTTGGGTCCGGTAGAGCAAGGACAGGGGCATTGCAGAGAGCCTTCTTGAGTGTGTCGAAAGCATGCTGGCATTCCCTATCCCAGGCGAATGGAGAGTGAATACCTGCCTCGGCTCTCCGTGTTGCCGCCAAACGTCACCTTTACATTTCTGAGGGGTGGCAATGGCGTACAACGGTATGGCCATGTGAGCGTAATGTTCAATGAATTTCCTATAGTAACTGGTGAGACCCAAGAAGCCTCTGACGTTCTTACTGTTTTCAGGTGCGGCCAATCCATGACTGCACAGGTTTTATGTTCCTGGGCGTGGATGCCGTCCTTGTCAATATCAAAGCCACAGAAGTCGACTTTCTGACGCGCCCAGGCGCATTTTGCACGTTTGGCCTTCAGACCATGCTCCGCTAGCAAGGTCAGCACCTCACGGACATGTACGACGTGTTCCGCCAGGGTACGGCTGTGACTCATAATATCGTCAAGGTATACGACGATGAACTTTCGTTTCATTGGCTCTAGAATGCCGTTCATCATGCGCATGAACTGACTTGGTGCGTTCGCAGGCCAAACGGAAGGACTCGCCACTCATATAAGCCAAATTTAGTGGTGAAGGCCGTCTTTTGTCTATCGCTGCTGCGATGCGAATTTGATGATAACCGGCTGCCAAGTCCAATTTATTCAACCAGCAGGAGCCATGCATGAAGTTGAGTAAATCCTCGATGTGAGGGAGAGGATAACGGTCCTTGACGGTTATGGCATTTTCTGGGATAATCGATGCACATACCAATGTACCATCGGCTTTGGCATGAATAATACTGGTGAGCCGAAATTGTTTTGAGAGGGCTGAATCCATCCGCAGCGAATTGGCTTGTCTATCTGCCTCCGAAGTTGCTCTTCTTCGTTCGGAGAGATGCGATATGGTGAGCGGAACGGTATTTTGCCATTTGTGTCCATTTTAATTTCGAAATCAGCCTGCCTTCCTTTCTGCGAATTTGCATAAGTTGGCTCGCCAAAGAGGCCCAGGAATTCTCTACCTTTCTTTAAACTCTCCCGGTAGCCCGTCCGTGAGATGGGTGTCGCCATCCCGCGGTGGTGCACTTTGATCAAAAAGGCCCATTGCAACAGGCGGGCCTATACATTTTTGAGTTCCATCTTCCGTATGATGTGGATGCCCATAAATTTGGCCTGCTCCACTACACATTGGTCGACGTCCAAGGGGTGTAAGCCCGGTAGGTAGTGAACTCGGCCATCCTCTCTTTCCTCCCAGAGGTTATCGGCGATCCACATCTCCTTACTGTTATGGTCGATTTGATAACGGCGGTTTATGTCGTGCATCCATCTTTTGCCTAGCACTATATCAAAGCCTTTGACGTCATAGTCCGTAAATTCTGCCTCATAGACGTATGACGAACCAAGTCATAGTTTTTATTTGACTCGTTGGCGTTTCTCTATGCCGTCCTCTGCATTGACATTGGCTGTCTCCACAATCATCCATCCTGTATCTTTTGTATTTAGGGCGGCCCCTTGACGTTTCAGCTCATCAAGAAACTTCCGACCGACATAGTTCTCCGACGTACCATCGTCCTTCACAACTCTTGCTTTCTTGCTGCTCCACCATCCCCACTCTGTTTGGTATCGTACTTCGCCATTAAACCTTAGCAGATCGACCACTGCATCGTCCAGTTTACTGACTTTCAAGTGGTGGTAACAGGTGAAAAATTTGAAATGACAATCTGGCACATGCTTGCCACCCTTTTTTGACGATACCATACATGATGGTGTGTTTATGGGAGGTACAGCCGCAGCTACTGACCTCCTTTGACTGTTCCCGTCTCAGCGTCCGAGTCTGAAAGACTCTCCAACTCGCTTTCCGCCTCACTGTCTGACTCCTGCTTGGCCACCTTCTCCCCAGCGAGCCTGCCACTCCCTTTTCGACTGGTCGGCGCACCTCCCTTTTTTTTGTCCTTGCACAGGTGGCCAGACTTAGCTTTCGGGGCATCTTTGCTGACCAAAGCTTGCTCGAGTAATTTCTTCAGCAAGTCCCGGTTTGGGCAGTTGCGAGAGATATGGCCCATCTGACCGCAGTTGTAACAGGTTAAACCGTCGTCTTTGGCCATGCCAGTTGTGCCAGTTGTATCACTGTTCTTGGATTCCATTGTTTTGGCTGAGGCTTTCGTAGTTGTATTAGTATTCGCGTTGGAGCCACTTGCAGGTTGAGATTTGTTGAGAGATGTGTCCAATGCAGCAAGATGCTCCATGCGCTGCTCAAGGGTTGGAGCCCTATCGCGCATGCCAATATACCGAACTAAGTCTTTGTAAACTCCCTGGTTGCCCTTTTCAATCTTGTATCCATAAGCGTCGGCTAACATTTTGGCTGGCATCGGCTGGTGTGGGTCCAACTTCGAACGGAGGCGATGGAAACGCTTGTAAAACTCTGTGACGCGTTCTCCCTTCTTTGGCTCAGCTCCTCCCATTCGCGTTTGACCAGATCCAAGGCGTTCGACAGAATATACTTAGCTTTCAACTCCGTGCAAAAGGTGGACCATTCGATGGGCGTACTTATTGGGAAACAATGCATGGCCCAGGTTGCTGCGTCTCCTTTCAGCTGTAGCACTGCTTGCTCTCCCCGACCCGTAGTGCCGACCCACCCGATGGCTTGGGCAGCATTCTTGAAGTGTCGTTCCAAAGTGAACAAAAAGGCAGTCACATCATCCAGGGTTCATTTGCCATCATACGTCGGAAGGTTAGACGATTTGACGGAGAAGCCATGGCTTCCTGATGGGCCAGAGGTCGGTTCGAAGGAGCTGCGGTTCCCAGATGATGGTGGGGTCGGTTCGGAGGAGATATTGGGTGCCGGAGTCTCATTTACTTGGTTAATCGAAAGTCATTGAATGACACGCTCGAACACTCGCAACTCGGATTCAAGCTCGCATTTTTTGGAGGAGAGACTTTTGACTTGGTGTAGCAGCATATCTATTTCTAGCCAGAGCTGGGCAATAGCGGTGTGGTTGGCGGTGTGGTTGGCGGTGTGCTCCGGTTCCGACTTGCACTTCTCCAGCTGCCTCTCCAACTTGGCAGAGCGACGCATCTCGATCCAGAGCTCTTCTTCCAACTCGTCTATGTCTTGGTGAGCTGCTGCCAACTCCTTGTTCGGGCCTTGGACAGGCTCAGCAGCCTCCAACTCTTTGACTTTAGCAGCGAAGCTTTCGTTGAGTTTGCAAACCTTGGAGAATTTTTTGGCTTGTTCGAGACTCTCCGAGAGGCCAGCATCGATGATCTCTAGCTAGACGTCTTCTGTAGCCTTGATCCAGTTGATAGCTTGGTCAGACGAGTGCCCTGGGCCATCATCGATGACCTTCTTTCGTTCTGTAAAGTATTCTGCCGTGCGAAGTTCTGCAGGTTCGAAGCCCACGGTGGCCAAGGTTGCAAACTTGCTGCTAAACCTAATTGACTGGGCTTGGACGATTCGGTCTTTATAAATGACATCCTGCGTGTTGTGTGCGTCGTGCGTAGCAGGAATGGTCGCGAAGTCGGAGGACCCATGCGAGGCCTCCGAACAGCCGGCATTCCACTTGTTCGAGGGTAAACAGGGTGAATCAACCATCGTGCATTGTTGTTTTGATCACTTCTGATGCTTATGAGGCCGCCAGAAGTCGAGTGTTGCTACCAATGTGGGTAAATGGACCCTTTCGTACGTGTGTAGAATTGAATGTTATTGGTGATGCAGCCGAAGTCGCGCTAAAGCTAACTACACGAGCGACCTGCAGAGCCGCACCCTAACATGACCATCTGCAGCTAGCTACCCAGTGTAGAGACAATATGCACACTCGATCAGACAGTAACTATGGGGTGAGTTCCATTATACTGGCTAAGGCATGGGAGACACCAACCATACTGCCGAAGCAATGTAACTGCCAAGCAGAGGCTTTCGGGTCAGCAGTGTGTTACGGATCAGACCAGTGTTATCTTCAGTATCATGCTAATACTGGGACAAACCATATCCGGGATTAGCCTCCTGGGGATAGTTGGATGAGTGATATTATCTTAGTCTGCAGGACTTTGCTATCTCTAGAGTTCAGTAAATAAAGTAGATAAGCTAACTGTGCCCCGGTAGTTGATTCTACCTAAAAGATAAGTGCTCGGATCTAGACTGTTGAACCCCGGCTCTTCTGTGTTTGCAGTGCAATAACCAAGAGAGTGCACCACCCTGCGGGGAACACAGATAAGATGCGATGACACTAGGTATGTGGCAATGTGTGGGTTGGCAGCTCATTAAATCATTGATCACTATTCCACTCAATACAAGAAAAGATAACTAATACGAAGTAATAGTTCGATATGGGCATCAGCAACGTCACCATTGATGAAGGATATCCTTCGGGATTCCTGATGGGGCTTATTCAACCACTCCTTGTAATACGGAAACTCTCCACAACTGACTACCGAGATCAGCTCTGTTGCAACGATCGGGTGATATTTGAACACACACTTTCGTGGACTAAGTGTTGTCGAAACAGTACTATACACCCACATCATTGATTACAGAGAAGTACCATCACTCCCTAGCAGGACAGTGTGACGTGGAAATATTCACCTATAAAAGACCATCAATATAACCTCGAGTTAAAGACAAAGATCAAGCTCTAGCAGAACAATCCACAGTCAGAACAGAACAGCGGAAAACCACTTGAAATATTATTAAGTTATTATCTTAAGAATATTATATTTTTATGTCTATCACAAACGATCAGAATGTTCTATACACTTGTATCCTGCACGCTCAAGCAAATACCCATGCCAAATACAAACACCTTGCACAATACCTCATACGCAACAACATAGTGGAAGATTACTACCACTACTTTCACACTGGTGAACTCCCCTCTCAGGGAACCTTCAACGAGTCTTCAGAAGATTAACTTCAAGACACCTACAACTTTTATGGAGGGCCGTACTACCTTAGATGCCCATATACATTCACACTAGGCAGTGATGAAAACAGGTCAAGTTTGAGATACATATCTTTACATTCATTATCATTATCAAACTTCTTCTTTACTCAAAAGAAGTGCAGCACTACCAATCAAAACCACATGTATCTAGCCGAAGTATCCTCCTATCATTCAGCAGTTACATTGCGTCCGCAGTATGGTTGGCGTGTCGAATGCCTTAGCCAGTACAATAGGAATCACCCCATAGTTAATGTCTGCTCAAGTGTGCGTATTGTCTCAACAATGTTAGGGGGATACTTTGCCAAGATGTCCTTTATCGGTAGTGCTGAACGTCTTTACTGAAAAGGCATATCTTGATAATGATGACGAAGTATAGAATATGGATCTCAAACGTAATTCGTCTGCGTCGCTGCCAAGTGTGTAGGTATACTGGCATTCGGCTAAAGTGCAGCCCTCCTGAACAGTGGTAGGAGTCCTGTAGATAGTCCTCGGACGACTCATCAAAGACTATCTGACATGGGAGTTCACCGGTATTGAAATAGTGTAGATAATCTTGGACTATATCGTTGCGAAGAAGATATCTAACATGGTGTTTGTATTTGTCTCGGGTGTTTGTTTCAGGGTGGAGGATACGTGCAAAGAGAATTTTCTGATCGTCGGAAATT
This sequence comes from Trichophaea hybrida, assembly GCA_015178995.1. NCBI lineage: Eukaryota > Fungi > Ascomycota > Pezizomycetes > Pezizales > Pyronemataceae > Trichophaea > Trichophaea hybrida. The sequence goes on from WHVE01000553.1 coordinate 41,089, forward strand.
GACATAAAGGTATAATGATAATACTATTCTTAAGGTAATAACTTAATCATATTTCAGGAGGTTTTTCTGCTGTTGTTGTTCTGACTGTGGTTGTTTGCTAGAGCTTGATCTTTCTTTCAATTCGAGGGTTTAAGGTGGTCTTTTATAGGTGAGTATTTCCTCGTCAAAGTATCCTGCTAAGGGATAACAGTACTTCTCTGTAATCTATGATGTGTGTGTATAGTAATATCTTGATAACACTTAGTCCACGAGAGTGGGTGTTCACATCATGACCAATTGTTGCGTCAGAGCCGATCTCAGTAGTTGGTTGTGGAGAGTTCTGTTTGACAACGTGTGGTTGCATAGGCCTCCACCAGGAATCCCAATGGTTATCCTGCATTTATAGTGATGTTGCTGATGCACATATCGGACGATTACTTCTTATTGGTTATTGTTCTTCATATTGAGTGGAAGAGTGATCAATGATTTAATGAGCTGCCAACCCATACATTGCCATGTACCTAGTGTCATTGGGTCTTATCCATGTTCCCCGTAGGTGGTGCCCCCTCTCAGTTATCGCCCAACAGACACAACAGAGCTGGGGTTTGACAGTCTAGATCCGAGCACTTATCTTTTAGGTAGAATCAAGTACCAGGGCGCAGTTAGTTTATCTCCTTGTTTATTGAACTCCGGAGATAGCAACGTCCCTCATACTGAGATAATATCGCTCGTCCAACCATTCACGAGGGGCTAGACCCGTATATAGTTTGTCCCAGTATTAGCATGATACTGAGGATAACACCGGTCTGATTCGTAATGCACAGCTGACCCGAAGGCCCCTGCCCAGCTGTTAGGTTGCTTTGGTAGTATGGTTGGTGTGTCCCATGCCTTAGCCAGTACAATAGGAATCACCCTATTGTTACTGTCTGATTGAGTGTGCGTACTGTCTCCACGTTGGTTAGCTAACCCTTTCGCTGAGACACAGTATTGTAACGTGAACAATTATGGGAATTTTACCTGTCTATGTTGGGCCGTTCGCTAACTGATCGGCAGACATCCTCAGGGGTGTGTTCTCAGCCTGCTTGCCTTAGTTGGCCAGTGGTGAGCATGGGAGACTAAGCCTGATGTACTTCGTACGCATGAAACGGGAGAACCCCTAACATTACCTCCCTCTCTAGCTCTGGTGATCTCAACACAGTACTCCAACATAAGAAGTGATCTTTGCAATAGATACCACTCAGACAGCATATACTATAGGTATAGCTATTCTTTGGATATAAAAATACAAATAAAAAAGGCAAAAATAAAGGTGACCTCCGCTTTACAAAAATCAAAATGCGGTGTGAGTTTTTAACAAAATAAAAACTATTTTTTGCTTTGTTTTCTTTGTGTTCATTTCGCTTGCTTCTGTCTTCTATCTTTTTCCATCTCTGGTCGTTGCTCATAGAACTTATTGATTAGTTCCTGGTGCAACCTCTGCTAAATGTTCATATGTCTCCCATGTATTTTCTTCATGTGTAAATCTTTCCCACTTAACTAGGAAAACATGCTTCCTATGATCATCATCTGTTGGTCCGCTAGCTATTATTGCTTCTGGTATCCATCCTTCGTTGTCGGCTTCTATTGGGAGAACGTTTGTTTATTTAACTTTCCCTCGGTACTATTCTAGTAATACGACATAAAATGTAGGGTGTATTTTCCATGTCGTTGGTAGCTCTAGCCGACACCATCGTTTGTCGTTTCTGACTTTGGTGATTTTGAAAGATCCTTATAACTTGTCGTCGAGTTTTCGGCATTGTATTTTGGTTCGAATATTCCTTCCATCTAGCATTACCCAGTTGTTGACTTTAAACTCCGGTGCTGGTTTCCTATTGTTTGGGGGATACTTCGGCTAGGTGTATGTAGTTTTATCGGTAGCACTGAACTTCTTTCTTGTAAAGGCACAGTTTGATGATGTGGATAAAGCTACAAAAATGTAGTTCAAGGGTGACTCGTTTTCGTGGTTGCCGTGTGTGTAGGTATACCGGCATATAGCAAAGTACAGCCATCCTTAAAAGTTGTACGTGTCTTGAAGGTAATCTTCAGAAGACCCGTGAATGGTTACTTGAGAGGAGAGTTGACCATGATGGTAATAGTGTAAGTAATCTTCAGTGATATCATTGCGAATAGGGTATAGCACAAGGTGTTTGTATTTAGCGCGAGTGTTTGCTTGAGCGTGGAGGATGTGAGTGTATAAAATTTTCTGATCACTTGCAATAGACATAGAGGTAATAATATTCTTAAGGTAATAACTTAATAATATTTCAGGTGGTTTTTCCGCTGTTGTTTGTTCTGACTGTGGTTTGCTTAGAGTCTGATCTTTTTCTTTAATTCGAGGTTTTAAAGTGGTCTTTTATAGGTGAGGATTTCCACGTCAAAAATATCCTGCTAAAAGTTGATGGTAGTTTTCTGTAATCTATGATGGATGTGTATAGTACTATCTCGATAACACTTAGTCCACGAGAGTGGGTGTTCACACAATCACCGATCATTGCTTCAGTGACGATGTCGGAAGTTGGTTGTGGAGAGTTCCGTTTGGCAACATGTGGTTGTGTAAGCCTCTACCAGGAATCACAAAGGTTATCCTGCATTCAGGGTGACGTTGCTGATGCACATATCAGACCATTACTTCGTATTAGTTATCTTTTTTCGTATTGAGTGGAATAGTGATCAATGATTCAATGAGCTGCCAACCCATACATTGATATGTACCTAGTGTCATCCCGTCTGATCTGTGTTCCCCAGAGGGGGTGCGCTCTCTCAGTTATCACGTGACAAACGCAACAGAGTTGGGGTTCAACAGTCCAGATCTGAGCACGTATCTTTTAGGTAGAATCAACTACCGGGGTGCAGTTAGCTTATCTCCTTTGTTTACTAACTCTAGAGATAGCAAAGTCCCGCATACTAAGATATTATCGCTCATCCAACGTTCTCCAGCAGGCTAGGCCTGGATATGGTTTGTCCCAGTATTAGGATGATACTAAAGGTAGCACTGGTCTGATCCATAATACACAGCTGACCCAAAGGCCTCTGCCTGGCAGTTACGTTGCTTCGGCAGTATGGTTTTAGTGTGTCCCATGCTTTAGCCAGTACCGAAAAGAACTACCCCATCGATTACTGTCAGATCGAGTGTGAGTATTATCTCCATATGTTTTAGCTAGTGCATGCTAAGACGCGACATTGGAGCTTAGGATATTATGGGATTTTCACCCGGCTATGTTGAGCCTCCTGCTCACTCATCAGTTAGACATCCTCAGGGGTGTAATCTTTACCGTGGGTGCAAGTTACCGCACAGCAAGCCTGGGAGACTAAACCTGACATGTCTCATACTCATGCTTAGGGACAACCCCTAATATTACCTCCCTCTCTAGCTCTGGTGACCTCAACAGAGTACTCCAATGTAAGAAGTGATCTTTGCAATAGATACCACTCAGACAACGTATACTATAGGTATAGCTAATTCTTTGATAAAAATAAAAAATAAAATAAAAATAAAGATGAAAATAAAGGTAACCTCCACTTATAGCAATGCGGTATGAGTTTTAACAAAAGGAACCTATTTCTTCTTCATTTGTTTTTTTCCGTGTTCCTTTTTGCTTCCATCGTCTATCTTTTTCCATCTCTGGTGTTTGTTCATAGAACTTATTGATTAGTTGTGGTGATACTTCTGCCAGATGTTCATACGACTCCCAAGTATTTTCTTCTTGCGTACATCCTTCCCACTTAACTAAGAACACATGCTTTCTATGGTTATCGTCTGTTGCTCCGCTCGCAATTATCGCCTCTGGTATCCATCCTTTGTTGTTGGCTTCTATCGGCAGGATGTTTGTCTGTTTAACTTCTCCTCGGTTTTGTCCTAGTAAAGCGACATTAAACATAGGATGTATTTTCCATATTGCTGGTAGCTCTAACCGACACCATTGTGTATTGCTTGCGACTTTGGTGATTTTGAAAGGTCTGTATAACTTGTCGTCGAGTTATCGGCATCGTCTCTTGGTTCGGATATTCCTTCCATCTAGTATTACCCAGTTGTTTATTTTGAACTGTGGTGCTGGTTTCCTTTTACAGTAATAATATGTTGCCATCTTTTCACAACTGTTTTCGGGTTGTGTTTTTGAGCTTCTGATAGATATCTACCATGTAGTGAGCGTATAGTTCCGAGCTGGGGTTTTTAAATTCCACTTCGGTGGGCCAACTGGTGTGTGGTTCATATCCATAATTCGCATAGAAGGGTGTTATTTTGGTTGCTGCATGTCTTGAATTATTGTAGGCGTATTCAGCCATTGCTAACATTTCTTTCCAGTTATCTTGCTTGGAGTTGCAATATGTTCGTAGGTAGTGTTCGATGGTCTGATTCATTCGTTTGGTTTGTCTATCTGTTTGAGGGTGGAAAGCTGTTGACATTGAACACTTGATTCCTAGGAATTGGTATAGGTCCGCGATAAAATGTGCAGTAAATACTTCGTGCCTGTCTCATATACTATCCGTTGGTAGACCGTGGTATTTCCACACATCATCTAAGAACAGTCTTGCCACTACTGATGATTCTCGTTTGGCTGTTGGTATGAAGTGAGCCATTTTAGTGAAGTGGTCAACAACTACCATGATGTTTTTACATCCATCTGATTCTGGTAGGTCTGTGATAAAGTCGACTGATATGTATGTCCATGGTGAAGATGGTAGTTCTAGTGGGTGTAGTAACCCATGTATTGCGTGTTGAGGGCTTTTCGTTCTTTGACATGAGTCGCATTTGTTGCAGTAGTCTTGGACATCATCTTCTAGTTTGGGTCAGTAGAAATTCCTGGTGATGAGTTCAATGATGCATTCTTGACCAAAATGTTATTCTACTTTTGAGTCGTATTCTTGTCGAAGTATTTCCTTCCTAAAACCTTTTGGTGCATATTACCTTCCTTTCCATACTAACATACAGTCGGAATCTGTTCCTAATCTTTCGTCGATGTTTCCTTCTTTGCTTTTGAATTTTTCCAATATCTTTCTATATTCCTCATCTTTCTCTATTTCAGTAGTCCATCGTTCCTTTACACTGGGTGTTAGTTTGATTACTGAAAATCCAGCGAAGCTTATTTCTTCTGAACTTTCATCATCAATACTCATTCCTCAGATGTCTATTCAAAGTTCTGGTCCAAACAATGCTTTCTTTTCTGTACTGTGTGTAGCTCCCTCTCTAGAGATGAACTCCGGACATCTCGATATGGCATCAGCTTTTCCATTTGCTGAACCCTTTCTGTATACAATTTTGAAATTATATTCTTGTAATACTTCTGCCCATCTGGCTTCTCTTCGATTTAGTTGATTGGTTTCTTTGAAGCATTGTAAACTCATGTGGTCGGAAAAAACAATGGTCGTATGTATTGCTCCTTGGAGGTAGCATTGCCATGTTTTAAAGGCATATACTATGGCGAGCATTTCTTTGTCGTATATTTGGTAGTTTGTTTCCGCTGGTGAAAATATCTTGGAGATAAAGGCAACTGGGTGCATTTTGCTGTGCTCAAATTTTTGCGATAGGACTGCTCCCATAGCGAAGTCTGAGGCATCAGTTTTGATAATCCCTGGTCTATCTTCTTCGTAATGCCCTAAAATTGGTGTATTTTCTGCTGCAATTAGTATGCATATTTTGTAATACGCCGCTTTCTGCCTTTCTCCAAATACAAAATTCTTTCCATCTCCTGTTAGCGTGTCTGTTATTGGAGCCACAATTCCTGCATATCCTTTTATGAATCTTCGATAGAAATTCCATAATCCTAAAATTATTTGGACTTCTTTTTGTGTTTTCGGTATTGGCCACTTAGTTATCGCTGTGCTCCTGCTTGGTGCCATTTTCAATCCTTCTCCCAAAACTAGGAAACCTAGGAATTCCACTTCTTGTTGATCGAATTTGCATTCATCAATTTCAACTACTAATTTGTTATCTTGATGAATTTGGAGTATTTTTCCTATGTATTCGTGGTGTTCTTCCTTGGTTCCTTTAGTGGCGATCATTACATCGTTGATGTAACAAACAGTAACGTTGTCGTGATGTCCCAAAAAAGGTTGTAAAATTCCGTTCATCCATCTTTGGAAGGTGGCGGGTGCATTAGTCAACCCAAAGGGCATTACCATATATTCGTAAGATCCAAATTTGGTCATGAAGGCCGTTTTCCATTCATGTCCTTTTGCCATTCTTACCAAATGGTATCCCGATTTCATATCCAACTTCGTAATCTATTTTGCTCCTTTCGTTCGATTTTGTAATTCGTCTATTATGGGTAAAGCAGCCTTGTCTTTGATTGTGAGATTTTTATGTCGTCCATAATCTACCCAGACATGTAGTCCTCGACCATTAGATTTTGGTACAAACAAAATTGGACTTCCTGCTTGGCCCTGAGATGGCCAATCTTTCCATCCCTTATCATTTTATCAATGTATTCCCGAAGCAACCTTTCTTCTTCTCTTGATAGTTGATATATCAGGCCCACTTTGACTTGGTCATCTGATGTTTTAAGGTTGATTTTGTCGTCATGAGGGCCATAATTTGGTAATTTTTCAGATTCTTGAAGATCAAATAGTAATAACCATTTGTGGTATTGAGGTGGTAATTTTTCTGCCAACTGGATTGAATTGCTAAATATGACCAATCCTATGTTGATGGCATCGCTTCGAAATACTACTCGATCATCATATGTAATATTCCAGTCTGGATTTAGTTTACCATGACCATAGCACTTGTTTCTATATTCTGTAAAATGTATGTCTCCATATAGTGTTCCTTGCGCTTTGTGTTTTTCCAAATACCATGCTGGTATTAATACATCATACTCTTGTTGCATTGGTACTATTTCATGAGTTTCAAGTGATCGATGATTTCCAAAGGCTAATCCTAACAGGATGGTATACATGCCTGGTAGACTTACTTTGTTTTCTCCGAAATCATTTGCTTTAACGATGTATTTTCTTTGGACCATTGGGACTTTGAATACTTTTGCACATTGTGGTGATATGGTGAAAGATGTTGATCCTAGATCCTATATTGCTCGAACCGGAAATTGTTTGCTTTTTCCTGTTTCGTCGTCGTAGTCAATAAAAAACTTATAGATTGGTCTTTTTCCAACTCCTGTTTGTGGGATTTTGTATAGTTTGTTGACTTCATAGAAAACAAAGTCAGTCAATGTATTTTGATGCTTGTTTGAGGTTTCTTCCCTTGTGGGAGGTTGCTTGCGTTTTGTAGCCATCCTTTCGACCATGACTGGGCTGTAGCAAGTCCTTTGATTTTGTTTTATTAGTAGAGGGGTATACTTACTTATTGTGCAACTACTATCCAGCGGATTCATCCCTTCTGGAATCCTCAAGGTTGCAACCGGTACTATATAAAGGCTTTCTCCGGTCTAATTGCCAAAATTCTCAACGTATTTCGTTTGGCACGCCTTGGTCCGTACTTACTTTTATTAGTTCCTTTACTTCGAGATTTCTTCTGTTTGGTTCCTCCAATTATCCGCAATGTCTGCACTGCTATCTACCGTTATCTCATCACCATCCGATGTTTGTACTTGCCCTTCTGTATCTTTATCACTTTCAATTTCATAGTCGTCGATCGGTTCATCTTCCAATTGATCGAACCCTCCTACGTTCATCTTTTTGATAAGTCCTTGGTTTGTCAAAATCCGCCGTTCTGCTTGTGACTTTTACTGTTTGGAAGCACTTCATCATACTATGTACTCCTTTTCGGTCCGAAGGCCATGCACACCTTATGCATTCTTTTGCTGCCCTTCTTCTTTGTTCTTCTTCCGCAGGAACTCCTTGTATCATTTGTGCGTATGTTTTTCCGTTTGCACTTTCAAATGCCCAAGGTACTGTTCCTTTTTGATTTTGCGGCGTATCTGTCTTTTCTTGCTTTTGGTTGAATCTGGAAGGTTTCCTTTTGAAAGCTGGTGTTTTTCGAATTGACCCTCTTTCCAAGACTCGTCCTGTTGTTTTGGGTGTGTTTTCTATCATGCCCAAATTTTTTGCTGTGGCTTGCCATATTTCCACATTCTTTCCGGCATTGATAATAATTTCCCTTAGTTCCGCATCTGTTTTGTTCGCTGGGTTCATCGTTGCCAATTGCTTGAATACTTGTAGCGGTAGGTCCCTCATTAATATGGTTCGATATGCCACACCTGTTATTTGGCTTTAACATTTAAGGTGTCATACTTGGTGATCATGTCTTGGATGTTTCCCTTGTATTTTACTTCCATAATTGCTTTGTATGCTGCTTTCTGTTGGAATTGATTATGGAATCTGGGATATATTGCCGATCAGTAGTCCCTCCAGCTTCGTTTATGCGTTCCAGTTGACGCTTCTACTTCGCACTGCGTGTGCCATACCAAGGCGTGCCCTTCTAAATGTTCCTGGCAAAACTGCATTTTTATTCCTGGCCTGGTGAATAGGTACGGCTGGTCTGCAATATAAGTTTCCCTGCACATCCACCAGGTGTCAAAGTCTTCCAAACTTTTTCCTCCAAACTTGGGTGGATCTGTTATTTTAATCCTTGAGTGCCTTGTCCTGTAGGCTTGCGATGTTTGGTTTCTTGTTCGGGATCTGGATCTCCTTGTTCGGGATCTATACCGCCTTGAACAACTGGGTGGTATTGATGGAGATGGAGGTGGTGGTGGATCTTCTCCTGTCCCCCTTAGTGGTGATGGTCCTCTGTTTCCACTTGGACCTGATTTCGGATCGGGCATTCCTGCATCAGTACCTGATCCTCCCCTGAGTCCGGGTTTTGCAGCTACATCCAAATCCGTTTTTGGAGAAATGCTTCTATTTCTCTCTTCTGTTCTTTGTCTCCAATCCTGTACTCTTTTGGTTGTTTGTCACCTGCCTGGCGTTGTGTTGGAGACTTTTGCTCTTTCCACTGCTTCCGTTAGACCCATGGATTGTTCCGCGATATCCTCGATTCTGTCTGTGATTTCTTGCAAATCGTGGTAGTCGGGAACATTTTTCTTCGTATAAGTTTCTAGGTCTGATATCCTTTTGTGCAGGGCGGTGTAGGATATTGTCAGGGAAGCCTGTTTGACTTTTAGTTGTGTTTGCTCTTTCTTACAACCTTCTATTCTTGTCTTGAGTTTCTTAAACTCATTTATTGCTCCAGCAATAATTTGCTGTGACTGGTCCTGGATAGCGTTGATTCCAGTTCTTGTTTCCTTAAGTACGAAATCAAGTATTCGTATTTGATGCTTGTGTCCTTCCAGCGTTTGTGTTGGCAAGGCCCTGTTGGTTTCTACCTGTTGAGCAAAGATTTCCCAGTCTCTCCGAACGTCGTCGAATTCCACTCCTATCACTTCCTTCTCACTGTTGCAGCAGTTGATTAGGTGCCGTACCTGTTGATCGAGTCAAGACACCCAAGCTTGGACGCTGTCAATCATCTTGGTGTCTTTGTCTTCCATTATTTCTTTATACTGCTGCCATAATTGTTGATAGTGTTCCTGTATCCTCTTTACCCATTCTGGTAGAGGTTTGGTTCTGGTCGTGGTTGGTTTGGAGACTGCTGTTGACACTGGTGCCAGACGGTCCACTCTGAAGGTTAGTCAGCGCCTGGGTGCTGCCATTTTGGTTTTGTCTGGGTAAGGATGTGTGTTGTAATGTGATGCTTGCCCTGGCTAGCACGTTAAGGGCTAGTTGTTGGACCTGGCAGCAATATACGCACTGGTTGTTGCAATATATTGGACAGTGGTTGGGGCAACAACTTCTTACTTCGTAGTTTCCAGTTATTTCGTATACTTTTGCCGCACAGCAAGCTTTATTACCACACAGTACACAGTTCATGACCGTATTCCGGATAACGTCCGAAATATTATATTGTTAGGGGGATACTTCGGCTAGGTGTATGTAGTTTTCTCGGTAGTGCTGAACTTCTTTCTTGTAAAGGCACAGTTTGATGATAAGTATAAAACTACAAAAATGTAGTTCAAGGGTGACTCGTTTTTGTCGATACCAAGTGTGTAGATATCCCGGCATGTAGCAAAGTATGGCCCTTCTTAAAACTCGTAGGTGTCTTGAAGGTAATCTGCAGAAGACCCATCAAAGGTTACTTTAGAGGGGAGTTCACCATGATGGTAATAGTGTAAGTAATCTTCAGTGATATCATTGCGAATAAGGTATCGCGCAAGGTGTTCATATTTCGCACGAGTGTTCGCTTGACCATGGAGGATACGAGTGTATAGAATTTTCTGATCACTTGCAATAGATATAGAGGTAATAATATTCTTAAGGTAATATCTTAATGATATTTCAGGTGGTTTTTCCGCTATTGTTTGTTCTGACTGTGGTTTGCTTAGAGCCTGATTATTTTCTTTAACTTGAGGGTTTAAGGTGGTCTTTTATAGGTGAGTATTTCCATGTCAAAAATATCCTGCTGAGGGATAACAGTACTTCTCTGTAATCTATGATGTGTGTGTGTAGTACTATCTCGATAACACTAAATCCACAAGAGTGGGTGTTCACACGATCACCGATCATTGCTTCAGACCCGATCTCGGTAGTTGGTTGTGGAGAGTTCCGTTTGACAATGTGTGGTTGTGTAAGCCTCCACCAGGAATCCCAAAAGTTATCCTGCATGCAGGGTGATGTTGCTGACGCACATATCGGACCATTACTTCGTATTTGTTATCTTTCTTTGTATTGAGTGGAATAGTGATCAATGATTTAATGAGTTGCCAACCCATATATTACCAGGTCCCTAGTGTCATCCTGTCTTATCCGTGTTCCCCGGAGGGGGTGCACTCTCTCAGTTATCACGCAACACATGCGACAAAGCTGGGGTTCGACAGTCTAAATCTGAGCACTTATCTTTTAGATAGAATCAACTACTGGGGCGCAATCAATATATCTCCTTTGTTTACTAACTCTAGAGATAGCAAAGTCTTGTATACTAAGATAATATCACTTATCCAACCTTCTCCAGGAGGCTGGGCCTGGATATGGTTTGTCCCAGTATTAGCATAATACTAAAGGTAGCACTGGTCTGATCTGTAACACACAGCTGACCTGAAGGCCCCTGCCTGGCAGTTATGTTGCTTCAACAGTATGGTTTTAGTGTTTCTTATGTCTTAGCCAATACCGAAAGGAACTACCCCATCGATTACTGCAAGATCAAGTGTGAGTATTATCTTCATATGTTCAAGCTAGTGCATACTAAGACGCGACATTGAAGTTTAGAATATTATGGGATTTTCACCCATCTATGTCGAGCCTCCTGCTCACTCATCAGTTAGACATCCTCAAGGGTGTAATCTTTACCATGGGTTCAAGTTACCGTACTGCAAGCCTGGGAGACTAAACATGACATGTCTCATACTCATGCTAAGGGACAACCCCTAACACCTTTTTCGATTGTAATATTTTGCCATCTTATTGGGGCTATCTTCTTGTGGTGTTTCAAGTTTTCGATACATGTCTACCATGTAATGAGCGTATAGATCTGAACTTGGATTTCTGAATTCCACTTCAGTGGGCCAATTGCTGCAAGGTTTGTATCCGTAATTCGCATAGAACAGTATTATTTTGGTTGCCCCATGTCTTGAATTATTGTATGCATATTCAGCTATCGCTAACATTTCTTTCCAGTTACCTTGCTCATAGTTGCAATCAGTGTTGGCAACGAAACGGATCCGTTCGAGTCGAACCGAATCCCTGCTTGGTTCAAACAGGATTCAATCCGTCAAACCTTGAAGTTTCGAGGTTCGACTCAAACTTCGAACTGAATCCAAAAAAGTGCGATGATACAGTTCTTGTCCGATTGGCTTGATTTTTGTTTTATTTTGTAGCGCTTGAAGTTAGCTACAAGTTAAACAAAAAATCAAGCCGATCGGACAAGAACTCGCATATTGATTTTGGTTTCAAGTTTTGGGTCGAAATGGTGGGGTTCAAGTGAAAAAGTCTTGGCAAGGATTGGCTACGCTCGAACCGAATCAGTTCGTCAATTGTACCAACCCTGGGCAGTTCGTTGCCAACACTAGTTGCAATACATTCATAGGTAGTGTTTGATTGTTTGATTCATTTGCTCTGTCTGTCCATACGTTTGAGGGTGGAAGGCTGTTGACATTGAATGTTTGATTCTTAGGAACTGGTATAGGTCCGCAATGAAATGTCCAGTAAATACTCCGTCTCTGTCTGACACTACATCCGTTGGAAGCCCATGGTATTTCCATACGTTATCTAAGAACAGTCTTGCTACTACTGATGATTCCTGTTTGGCTGTTGGTATACAGTGTGCCATCTTAGTGAAGCAATCGACTACTACCATGATATTTTTGCAGCCATCTGATTCTGGTAGGTCTGTGATGAAATCGACTGATATATATATCCATGGTGAAGATGGTAGTTCCAGTGGGTGTAATAACCCATGTTGTGCGTATCGAGGGATTTTTGTGCTCTGACATGAATCGCATTTATTGCAGTAGTCTCGAACGTCTTCTTCCAGTTTGGGCCAATAGAAGTTCCTGGTGATAAGTTCCATGGTGCGTTCTCGTCCGAAATGTCCTGCCACTTTCGAATTGTGTTCTTGTTGAAATACTTTCTTCCTAAAACCTTTTTGTATATATAACCTTCCTTTCCATACTAACATACTGTGCGAATCCATTCCTAATCTTTCTTCAATATTTCCTTCCTTATTTGTAACCCTTTCCAATATCTTCTGATATTCCTCATCTTTCTCTACTTCAGTAGTCCATTGTTCTTTCATACCCGGTGTTAGTTTGATTACTGAGAATCCAGCAAAGCTTATTTCTTCTAAATTTTCATCATCAATTTCTACTGCTCCAATGTTCATCCAAAGTTCTGGTCCTAACAGCGCTTTCTTTTCTGTACTTTGTGTACCTCCCTCTCTAGAGATGAACTCCGGACATCTTGATAAGGCATCTGGTTTTCCATTTGCTGAACCTTTTCCCTATACGATCTTGAAATTATACTCCTGTAATACTTCCGCCCATCTAGCTTATCTTCGATTAAGTTGATTGGTTTCTTTGATGTATTGTAAATTGATGTGATCAGAGAAGACAATGGTCGTATGTATTGCTTCTTGGAGATAGCATTACCATGTTTTGAAGGCATATACTATGGCGAGCATTTCTTTATTGCATATTTGATAATTTATTTCTGCTAATACTTTTTTGGAGATAAAGGCAACCAGGTGTATGTTGCCGTCCTCGAATTTTTGAGACCGGACTGCTCCCATGGCAAAATCTGACACATCAGTTACGATAATCACTAGTCTGTCTTCTTCGTAATCTCGTAGAATTGGTGTATTCTCTGCTGCGAATAGTATGCGTATTTTGTAATACGCCGCTTTCTGTCTTTCTCCAAATACAAAATTCTTTCCATCTCCTTTTAACATGTCTGTTATTGGAGCCACAGTTCCAGCGCATCCTTTAATGAATTTTCGATAGAAGTTCCATAATCCTAAAATTATTTGGAATTCTTTTTGTGTATTTGGTATTGGCCATTTGGTTATTGCTGTGCTCCTGCTTGGTGCCATTTTCAACCCTTCTCTGGAAACTGGGACACCTAGGAACTCCACTTCTTGTTGATCGAATTTGCATTTGTCAGTTTCAACTACTAATTCGTTATCTTGAACGATTTGGAGCATTCCGTTCATCCATCTTTGGATGGTGGCAGGTACGTTAGTTTAACCAAAAGGCATTACCATACATTTGTATGATTCAGATTTTGTCCTGAAAGCCGTTTGCCATTCATGTCCTTTCCCCATTCTTACCAGATGGTGTCCCGATTTCATATCCAACTTAGTAATCCATTGTGCTCCTTTCATTCGATTTTGTAATTTGTCCATTAGGGGTAATGAGGTTCTGTCCTTGATTGTAAGATCGTTGAGTCGTCTGTAATCTACACAGAGACATAGTCCTCGACCATTAGGGTTTGGTATGAACAAAATCGAGCTTCCTGCTTGTCCCTGAGATGGCAGAATCATTCCTTCCCTTATCATTTTATCGATGTATTTTCAAAGCAATCTTTCATCCTCTTGTGATACTTGTTTTATGGGTCCCACTATGACTTGGTCGTCTGGTCTTTTAAGGTGGATTTCGTCGTCATGAGGACCATGTTTGGGTAATTTTTCAGATTCTTGAGGATTGAATAGTAATAGCAATTTGTGGTATTGAGGTGGTAATTTTTCTACTATCTGGGTTGTGTTGTTGAATATGACTGATCTTATGTTGATGGAATTGCTTCGAAAGACTATTCGGTCATCATATGTAATGTTCGAGTGTGGATTTTGTTTACCGTGACCGTAGCACTTGTCTTCACATTCTGTGAAATGTAGGTGTCCATATGATGTTCCTTGTACTTTGTGTTTTTCCAAATACCACGCTGGTATTAATACATCATACTCTTGTTGCATTGGTACTACTTCAAAAGTTTTGAGTGATCGAAGATTTCCAAAAGCTAATTCTAATGGCATGGTATATATACCTGGCAGACTTACTTTATTTCCTCCGAAATCATTTGCTTTAACAATGTTTTTTCTTCGAACCACTGGGACTTTGAATACTTTCGCACATTCTGGTAATATTGTGAAAGACGTTGATCCTAGAGCCAATATTTCTCGAACCAGAAACTGTTTGCTGTTTTTCATTCTATCATCGTAATCTATAAAAAACTTATAGTTTGGTCTTTTTCCGACTTGTGTTTGTGGGATTTTGTGTAATTTTTTGACTTTGTACAAGACAAGATTGTTTGATGTGTTTTGTCACTTGTTTGAGATTTCTTTCTCCGTGGGAGATTGTTTGCGTTTTGTAGCCATTCTTTTGACAATGACTGGGCCATAGCAGGTTCTTTATTTCTTTTAATTAGTAGAGAGGTATACTTACTTATTGTGCAACTACCGTCCAGTGGTTTCATCCCTTCCAGAATCTTCAAGGTTGCAATCGGTACTATATATAGGCTTTCTCCCACCTAATCGCCAAAATCCTCCATGTATTTCGTTTGGCACTCCATGGTGAATACTTACACTGAGATTTCTTCCGCTTGGTTCCACCAATCCGACCCAATATCTTTGCTACTGTCTTCTGTTATTTCGTGGCCGTCCGAAGTCTGTACTTGCCCGTCTTGTTCTTTATCACTTTCAATTTCGTAGTCATCAATTGGGTCGTCCTCCAATTGATCAAATCCTCCTACTTTCATTTTCTGGTAGGTCCTTGGTTTATCGAAATCTGCCATTCCACTTGTAACTTTTACTGCTTTGAAGCACTTCATTGTTCCATGTGCTCCCTTTCGATCCGAAGGCCATGCTTATCTTATGCATTTCTTTGCTGCCCTTCTTCTTATTTCTTCTTCCACAGAAACTCCTTGTATCTTTTGTGCATATGTTTTTCCATCCGCACATTTAAATGCTTGAGGTACTGTCCCCTTTTTGTTTTGCAGTGTATATCATTTTCCTTGTATTCCATTGAATCTGGAGGGTTTTCTGAAAGCTGATGTTTTTCGAATCGACCCTGTTTCCAAGATTCGTCCTGTTGACTTGGGTGTGGGTTTTATCATGTCCAAATTTTTTGCTGTGGCTAGCCATATTTCCACATTCTTGCTGGCATTGAGAATGATTTCCCTTGATTCCGCATCTGTTTTGTCTGCTGGGTTAACCATTGCTAACTGCTTAAATACTTAAGGCAGTAGATCCCTTATCAACATGGTTCGATAGGCCACACCAATTATTCCAACTTTAACATTCAGGGTGTCGTACTCCATGATCATTTCCTGAATGTTTCCTTTGTATCTTACTTCCATAATTGCCTTGTATGCTGTTTCCTGTTGGAATTGATTATGGAATCTGGCATATATTGCTGCTTGGTGATTCCATCCAGCTTCGTTCACGCATTCCAGTTGAAGCTTCTGTTTTCCACTACATGTGCCATGCTACAGCATGTCCTTCTAGGCATCCCCTGCAATACTGCATTATTTTCCCTGGTCTGTGGAATAGGTAAGGCTGGTCTGCAATGTATGTTTTCGTACACATCCAACAGGTATCGAAATCGTCTGAGCTTTTTCATCCGAACTTGGGTGGATCTGTTATCTTAATCCTTGAGTCCCTTGGTCGGTATCTTGATCGCTCTGTTCGGGATCTGGATCCCCTTGTTCAGGATCTGGATCACCTTGTTTGGGATCTGAATCGCCTTGTTCAGAATCTGGATATCCTTGGATGACTAGGTGGTGTTGATGAAGATGGAGGTGGTCGTCAATCTCCTCCTGTTCCCCTTGGTGGTGATGGTCCCCTATTTCCACTTGGTCCTGGTTCTAGATCGGACATTCCTGCATCAGTATCTGATCCTCCTCTAAGTCCTGGCCTAGGAGCTATATCTGAATCCGTTATTGGAGAACTGCTTCTATTTCTCTCTTCCGTTCTTTGTCTCCAGTCTTGCACTCTTACGGACCTTCCTCGCCTGTCCAGTATTGTATTGGAGACTTTTGCTCTATCCACTGCTTCCGTTAGACCCATGGTTTGTTCTGTGATTTCCTCAATTCTATCTGTGACCTTCCGCAAATCGTGGTAGTCAGGAACATTTGTCTTTGTATTGATTTCTAGGTCTGTTATCCTTTTATGCAGGACGGTGTAGGATATTGTCAGAGAAGCCTGTTTGACTTTTTGTTGCGTTTGCTCTTTCTTACAACCTTCTATTCTTGCTTTGAGTTTTTTCAACTCGTCTGTCGCTCCTGCAATGATTTGCTGCGACTGTTCCTGGATAGTGTCAATTCCAGTTCTTGTTTCCGTGAGTACAAAATCAAGTATTCGAATGTCTTGCTTATGCCCTTCCAGTACTTGCATTCCCAAGACTCTGTTGGTTTCTCCCTGCTGGGCGAATATTTCACAATCTCTCCGAACGTCGTCTAATTCGATTTCCATCACCACTTTCCCGCTGTTGCGGCAGTCGATCAGGTTCCATATTTCTTAATCGATTTGTTCTACTCGTATTTGAACGCTGTCGATCATTTTGGTGTCCTCGTCTTCCAATATTTGTTCGTACTGCTGCCCCATCTGTTGATAGTGTTCTTGTATCCTCTGGACCCATTCTGGTATGGGCTTGGGTGCCGAGGTTGATTTGGAGATTGCTGTTGATACTGGTGCCAGACGGTCTGCTCCGAAGGTTGATCGGCGCCTGGGTGCGGCCATTTTGGTTTTGTCTGGGTAAGGATGTGTGTGTGACCGTAGTGCTTGCTCTGGCAAGTGCGTTAAGGGCTAACCACTGAGTATGATGACAACATACACACTGATTGTTGCAATACTTTGGGCAGTGGTCTGGGCAACAACTACTTAGTTTGTAGTTTCCAGTTATGTCAAATACTTTTGCCGCGCAGCAAAGTCGGTTATCACACAGTACACAGTTCATGAACGTATTTCGGATAACGTCTGAAATATTATACTGTTAGGGGGATACTTTGGCTGAAATGTCCTTTATCGGTAGTGCTGAACCTCTTTACTGTACAGGCGTATCTTGATGATGATGACGAAGTATAGGATATGGATCTCATATGTAATTCGTCTGCATCGCTGCCAAGTGTGTAGGTATACTGGCATTCAGCTAAAGTACAGCCCTCCTTAAAACGCGTAGGAGTCCTGTAGGTAGTCCTCGGACGACTCGTCAAAGACTATCTGAGTGGGGAGTTCACCGGTATTGAAATAGTGTAAATAATCATTGACTATATCGTTGCGAAGGAGATATCTCGCAAGGTGTTCATATTTGTCACGGGTGTTTACTTCAGGGTAGAAGATACGTGTGAAGAGAATTTTCTGATTGTCGGAAATCGACATGAAGGTATAATAATAATAATATTCTTAAGGTAATAACTTAATAATATTTCAGGTGGTTTTTCTGCTGTTGTTGATCTGACTGTGGTTGTTTGCTAGAGCTTGATCTTTCTTTTAACTTGAGGGTTTAAGGTTGTCTTTTATAGGTGAGTATTTCCTCGTGAAAGTATCCTGCTAAGGGATGACGGTACTTCTCTGTAATCTATTATGTGTGAGTATAGTACTATCTCGATAACACTTAGTCCACGAGAGTGGGTGTTCACACAATGACAGATCGTTGCATCAGAGCCGATCTTGGAAGTTGGTTGTGGAGAGTTCCGTTTGACAACGTGTGGTTGCGTAGGCCTCCACCAGGAATCCCAAAGGTTATCCTGCATTTATAGTGACGTTGCTGACGCACATATCGGACCATTACTTCGTATTAGTTATCTTTCTTCGTATTGAGTGGAATAGTGATCAATGATTTAATGAGCTGCCAACCCATACATTGCCATGTACCTAGTGTCATTAGGTCTTATCCATGTTCCTTGTAGGGTGTGCCCTCTCTCAGTTATCGCCTGACAAACGCATCAGAGCTGGGGTTCAACAGTCTAGATCCGAGCACTCATCTTTCAGGTAGAATCAACTACTGGGGCGCAGATAGCTTATCTCCTTTGTTCACTGAACTCTGGAGATAGCAAAGTCCCTCATACTGAGATAATATCGCTCGTCCAACCATTCCCAAAGGGCTAGACCCGGATATGGTTTGTCCCAGTATTCGCATGGTACTGATGATAATACTGGTCTGATTCGTAATGCACAGCTGACCCGAAGGCCCCTGCCCGGCAGTTACGTTGCTTCGGCAGTATGGTTGGTGTGTCCCATGCCTTAGCTAGTACAATAGGACTCACCCTATAGTTACTGTCTGATTGAGTGTGTGTACTGTCTCCACATTGGGTAGCTAACCCTTTCGCTGAGACACAGTATTGTAGCGTCAACAATTATGGGAATTTCACCTGGCTATGTTGGGCCGTTCACTAACTCATCGGTAGACATCCTCTACAGTGTATTCTCAGCCTGCTTGCCTTAGTTGGCCAGTGGTGAGCCTGGGAGACAAAGCCTGATGAACTTCATATGCATGATAAGGGAGAACCCCTAACATACGCTGGGTAGCTAGCCCTTTCGGTGAGACGCAGTATTGTAGCCTGAACTATTATGGGAATTTCACCTAGCTATGTTGAGCCGTCTGCTAACTCATTGGTAGACATCCTCAGGGGTGTGTTCTCAATCGCTGACTCAACTTTGGACAGTTGTGAGCCTGGGAGACTAAGCCTGACATACTTCATACGCATGATAAGGGAAAACCCCTAACAGTATGGGGCCGAACTATGGTGGGACGGGCAAGCAAGACAACAATTCAACATCCAAAAGCTGGTAAATCAACAAGCAAGAAGGATCACTGGAATGTTTAGGTCATCACCAACACTACCACTTGTCAAGGAGGCGGGTCAAAGGCCAGCAGTATCGCTATTCCACAACAGAGTCAGACGATTCACAAAATGGATAGCCGAAATGCCAGACGGAAAAGGAAGATGAAAGTATATAGTCGGAAACAACAAACTGGCAGTGAGGTTGAGAAAGTTGATCGGGATAGAAGGAAGGGGGGAGCAGAACACCCTACCGGAATTCGAAAACCAGGCTGACGCAAAAGTGTATATACTGGACTGGAAAGACACCTTAAAATTCGCACACACAGGAAATGAAGGGCTGATTTTTTGGACCGATGGATCTAGGTTGGAGAATGAGCAACTGGGTAGCACAGTGGTATGGAAAGAAGACCAGGAGTGGAATGAGGAAAAAAGCTACCTAGGAAAGAACAAGGAAGTTTTCGACACTGAAGTGTATGCCATACTGAGGGCTCTACGGAAAGCTGGCGATATTGCAGAAAACAAAAATGTCAATATAGTCACTATATTTACTGACTTGACAACAGCAATCAAAAGGGTTCAACATACACAAACCAGACCCGGACAAGCAATGGCAATTGATAGCGTTAATCTCAACAACAAGTTGGTGGGACAGGGTATTTTGGTGGAATACAGGTGGGTCCCGACTCACAAAGGGGTTGAGGGAAACAAGAAAGCAGATGTAGCAGCTAAGGCGGCAGCGGAGAACGTGGATGGCAAGGCGTTGAAGCTAAGGGAGCAATACAGAGAATGGTTCATGGCCAAAGTGCAACAAAAAGTCACAAAGACAAAATGCACAGAAACAGAAGCATGGTGGAAGGCCAAGTTCAACGGCAAAAGGAAAGGATATAATTTGAACGAAAAGAGGAGGATGCATACACTGTTGGGCAAGGCAAAGAAAAAGATTCTGGGAAGATACTTTCAACTGAAGGTAGGACATGCCCAAATTGGAACGTACTTGGAACGCATCAAGAAAAATGAGAGCCCGGCGTGTTGGTGGTGTGGGCACGAAAGCCAGACAAGGGAACATTTGTTTATGTGGTACCCGAAATGGAAAAAGCAACAGGACAACCTTTGGAGGAGGTTGAGAAAGAAGTGCAAGTGGAAGAACAAGACGAAGGTCAAAATGGTACTGGTTTTTGAGAATGATGAGGCTGTAAAGGCGGTACTGAAGTTCCTCAGGGATACGGAAGTGGGAAATTGTTCAGGGGTGAGGGACAGGGTTGAGGCAGAAAGGTAGAGGAGGGTGGAATTTACACAGTTGTTTGAGGTGTGTTTTCTTTTGTTTGGCAGAATAGGGATCGGAGATAAGGATGGCACAACTTGGACTCAGGGAGATCAAGGGGACACCTAAGATTTACTTGGGGTAGTGCATGTGGATAAGGACAGATAGTTGTCATGGCCGCAAGCGGCCGAATACAATATGATTCAAACAAAAAAACCGGCAGAAGCGTAGATGCCCTTTATCGTAAAGACCATACAACCTATCACCCAATGCAATGCTGTTTGTGCAGCGCCAGCTCTTGTCACCAATCAACTGCCACCCAACTCTTGTGTCTCAGATCCAATTGCAAAACACAAAAAAACAAGAAGTAACAGTTTTGGTAGGACAGTTTTGCTGTCGCCGAATGCAGGATGATGTGAACACTCTCGAGGGTGTAGTTCTGCTGGGTCGGGGCAATTATGTAGTTGGCGGTTGAGGTACCCGGCACGGTGGATCGTTTGATTGCGCGTGTAGGATGCTTGGGAATTGTAGTCGTCTTCGTTCTCGTCGGTTAGATCTTCGGCCGTGGCAAATATATGTAGAGTATAATGTCGAGAGCTTCTGCAAGGCCTTGAATTAGATCTTCCCGGGGTGCCTAGGACATGGTGCTACCACTTGCATCTCATTCCACGTCGCTACCAACAAACGCTTCGCCCTCTAATGCCCGTCTGCCGGTGAGAGCGCCGCTTCTAAATATTTTTTTGCCGCCGCGACTACGCATAAGGATAAGTCCAGTGTAGGTAATGTTGGCAACTTTAGCTTTGTACTTGGCCGGAAGCGCGATGACCTTGTGGACCATGTCGCGAGAACATCGTAGATGCGGGGAAATGGCGTTCAAGATCGCGCGATGTAATTACAAACTTGAGGTTGGCACAGTTGTTGAAGGAGGATAAAGCCAGCGAGAGCAGTATTGAGACCACTTTCGTCAAAGGTAAAGACTGCCGATTGATCTCGAGGGTGGCGGAAGGGTGTGATATTCTGTTGGGGCGGATTATCGGGTGGGGAGTGTCGAGCTGGCGGTGGTTGGGAGATGCGGCTCAGGTTAGAGCCTCAGGTACCAAAGATTCTGCGGTAGTTAACTTAAAGCTCCCAGAACTCTACACAACAAAGAACCACGAAGTGCGTCTAAATGTCCTCGTCCAAATATTCTTGTTCAGCTACAGCTCCTTCAAATTCAGAGGGCTCATCCCCGAATGTACCACTTCAGAGTGAAATGCCGATGCATGTCAGTACTCCGAAAGCTACCACAACCCTCGCGGAACGGCAAGGTCAATATCAACGCTTCACGTCCTTAGCCACTTATTCTCTGGTCCGCGACCACATTCGCCCGCCACTAAGCACGATCGATCAACCCAGACCCAGACTCGGCCTCCCTTTAAGATCCTCCTCTGCGCTCGGAGAGAGTGTTCACCGCACGCTCAAAGTTTTGCTGCAATCGAGCAGCTTGCGACATCGCTCCTCGAGTGTTTTTTCGTACCATTCCTGGCGCAGGGCGGACAAACCTCTGTTCCACCTAGCCTCCTGACACCCAGCTTCCTGACTTCGCGCTCCCAAATACCTAACGATCATTTCATCGGTCTCGCGTCATCAACCAAGGTAGCCAGCCGTAGGAACGAGCTAAGTGGGGCACGAGAAAACGAATAACACCCTAATAAAATAAACTTTAGAGCACAAATTATTCAGTCTTTAAGCACCTTCCTGATACAAGCTGGCCCTGAGATAATCCGTGTTCCGCAGTGCACAATGGTCCATTCTCTTGTTTGCAAGAAAATCCTAATTACTGGGGCCTCCCGCGGTATAGGTTACGGCATCGCTCACCGCTTCGCAGCCCTTGGTGCCTCAATCATACTACTCGCAAGGACGGCATCTCATCTCGATAAAGCACTCAGCTCCCTCCCTAAAGTCCCCAGAATAGAGCAGAAGCACCAAACAATTGTGGGTGATGTTGGCGACGTTGCACTATGGGAAGAGGTGAAAAAATCTGAAGTTTAGCTTCCCCTCTCCACACCATTCCGACTCCGCTGATAAACATAGAAAGATATTGACATCCTGGTAAACGCGGCGGGCATAACGCAACACTCATTACTATTCTCAACCAAACCGGACGACATCGCAGATCTGCTACGTACAAACCTCTTAGGGCCTACACTTTCCTGCTGGGCCGTGGGAAGGAATATGGTCCGACGAAAAAGCGGTGTGATAATCAACATATCGTCGCTGTTGGGATTGCACAAACCATTGCCTGGTTCCGCAGTATATGCAGCCTCGAAGGCTGGGGTGGTTGGCCTGACACGCACACTGGCCGCAGAGTTGGGACCCGCCGGCGTCAGGACAAATTGTATTATTCCTGGATATATCGAAACAGATATGACGGTGAAGATGACGGAGGCAGCACGTAATGTTGCAGTTACTGGTACACCTCTGCGCAGGTTTGGCAGTGTAGAAGAGGTTGCTGATGCCGCGGTGTTTTTGGTTCAGTGTGAGTTTATTAATGGAGCTGAGATTGTGGTTGATGGTGGTTTGGGATGTACTTGATGAGATTTTTTGTGCAGATATTGGAGAGTGAAGAATGTGTATATAATTCAGGGTGTGTTCGGAACCTTTAAATACCTACGATGAGTGTCAAGTCTGACACCAGTGCCACCTTTAGCTCCAAATCTTCTGAGTTACAACCTCCGGGTGCCCAGCTAGTAATCTTTAGCAGATGGTGGGATTGCCGAAGCCGTAGCAATTTCGTCTAGACCTTCGTTTAGAAAAAACTAGACCCTAGAATTGCTTTCCTGGGTCCCACCTTCACAGGGCCTTCATACCTATCACCGGGCACCATTCCTCGGATCGCAAGGAGACAAGGACAGTCAACAGATCCAAGACGTAAACTTATGTATGTATACTCCATGCGTGATATCGTACATATATAATAATAGCAGCCCAACTTTTGCAAACCCAAACGAACCTCTAAAGCAAGAAAATAAATACACAACCCTCTCACACTTAAGCCAGTTTTCTGCCCACATTCCCCACACCGCGTCCAACAATACTAACGAGCACATTCCCCTCAGTCGGTGCATCTCTAATCGCCACCTCTGTCCCAAAGATGCTCTTCATATCTCTCAGCCTACTTACAAACCCTTCATCAATCACCCCCCGACCAACCACAACCCTACCCACATCTCCCTCCACCCCCATCATCATCATCATCAACACTGCCATCACCCCAGTCCTCCCCACACACCCACCCAACGCAATCTCTTCCAGTAACATCCACGCCACACGCTTCCCCACATCCTCCGCAGGCTCACTCGGCCTCGCCGTCGCATCGGCGGCATAAACACACCCCGTCCCCGTCTCGGCCACCAACGAGATTCCAAAGCCCACACCCACCTTCTTCGTCTTCCCTCCGGCGCGACCCTTCATCAAGCCGCCCGCGCGCTCCAGCACCCCCTCCTTCCCGTAATCCGCCGGTACAATCTGCGGCCGCGCAACATCGCTGAACACATACACATCGGGGATGAACCGGTTCAGAACACCCCTCGCAGCCTCAATCATGCGCGCGTTGTTCCCCGCCGATACGCCGATGGAGTACGCTACTCCGCGGATCTTCTTCACACGGCCAGGGGTCTGCAGATGTATCGTCTTCGCGACGCGAAGCTGGTGGCCATGGACAAAGTGTACTTCCCCTGCACCTGTGAGTCCGGCAGAGCGCTTCAGGATCCTCAGCTCGACGTTTCTCTCCATGCTAAACTTTGCGAACAGTGGGAGGTACGCGGTGCGGAAGGTATCGACGCTTGGATCCTCGTCTGTTGCGGCGGTGATGACGCCGCCATTGAGCGTTATTGAAAATGCTGATTTGGAGAAGGGGGCGAGGAGCGCGAGGGGTTCGAGGTAGTAGGTTACGCCGCGCGTGCAGGTTTCTGGGAGGGTGTGGTGGATGGGTTTGCCGTTGTTGCCGGTGATCAGACCGGGCTTGTATACGAATGTTGTTCCAGTCACGGAGATCTCGAAGAAGGAGCCATTGGTGATCGTGTCGAGGAGGCGGAGGAGGGAGAATTCGGAGGAGGTGAGACCGGGAGTGAGGGAGTTGGAGCGGATCTGGGTGACGTGCAAAGGCGTCCCGGTGAGAGTTGCTAGTACTAGTCGGTGACGCAGGTTCTGGTGGGTGGTGAATTTCGTGGGCGTGGGGAGAGGGGCCGCCATTGCTGGGTTGTGTGGAGGAAGTGCGCAGTGAGAGGGGTTCTGTGAGGCTCAAAGGAATTTTCTGTGCACGTGACACATGTTGAATTCGATCTTTAAGTCTGAGGAAAAAGATTTCGAGTACCCCCCATTGGTTTCACCGAACTTCATTCGGTCATCAAAAGGTTGTCACATCCGCCAATATCGCTGACGGTCGTAAATACCATGATACACAACTTGTACCTGAGGAATGTGGAATGAACTTGTGTGTCGCATTGCCGCCTGGCAAACTTAAACGCAACTTTGAACATGCTGCGTCAAAGGAACCTGCAAAGGACGCCGACGAAGGATCCCGCAGAGGCCAGAAACGTCTTGTTGGTTGATTGATGGGATCCCACGGGAATACGGCGAGCATACTGGTAGGGATTGAGCTCCGAATTTGTTTGATTCTTGTACAAATTCTTTCATACTTATGTCTAGTACACTTATTTTGCTGTGCCTATCCCTTGTTTAAACTCTATAGAATGAAACTAAAGACGCACTCGAAACGAACCAAAATGAGTCGGCATATATGAATGAAGCTTTTCCCACCGGTAGTCCACTTCATATGGACAACTATGAGAATCTCGAGATCACAGAATTTGTCCAAGCGGTTTTTATTGATCTAGCGCAGATTCATGATATGTACAAAAGCGATTCTTTGAAAAACACCTCGTAACAACCCTTCAAGTTCCCACACTAACAGACTTTATTGCGTTGACAGTTCGGGGTACCCATGATTGCGCGGCTGCATTATCCGGACTCTTCGTCAGCCACAGAATCCGAATTGTATTCATATCCTGAGTCTGTATCGTCGACATCCTCTTCCAGAACTGCAAGTTGGGATCGCAGATAATCCAGTGTATCCTCAGTTCCATCTAGCCACGAGGCATATTCCTTGAACTCGGAATCTCTCCTGCGGATATCTCGAATCACCTCCGCCATACCACACATATGCATGACTCGACACATTGCAAGATGTAGGCCGAGGAGTCCTGGATCCGGAAGGACGTGTTCTCGTTGGTTAGCACCATTGCCGAAGGAAATGATCGTACCACCGGGAATCTTACCAATGAGAAAGTTCCGACTGGCAGCCGGCAATATCATTTTAAGCTTATATATCGTATTTCCGTCCTCCTTCGAAGTTTCGATACCCCATTCAAAAGCGTCGAACGAGTCATGAGTATCCAGTTGCATCATAAAAATGTTTTCCATACTATTGATTGCGTCGCCTTGAAGACTTGAGATTAGGATGCGGCCACCTGTGAACCTCGCAATCATGTTGAGAACAACTGACTTCTTCAAATTGAAAGGTATGATATGAACCACATGCATAGCCGTTGTCATCGCCTCGGCAGGAAGTTCGGCGGTGGAATATCTTTATTCCACAGTCCAGTGATAGGACAAACGTATCCATCTCGATCAATATCTTACCGTCTTAACGTCTCCTGCTTCCGCCCTGCCGACTCTACAGTAAGCGCAGTTAGAGTCTTTGTGCACCGCCTCACTACAAATACGTTAAAAAAAAATAGCCCCCAAAGCACCTAAGCAACCTACCAGCCAAGATCAAAAAATCAAGGTACTGCCCATTCCCTAATAGCATTCTCCAGATTCTCACCGGAGTGTAGATGCATGCGCAGAACATTCGTAATAGCGACAGGAGCCGTACGACTTTAAACGGTTCAAGGGCCTCGCACACGGCTAGCATGCGTCCCCAGATCTCGGTAGTGAGAGACTCGGAGCCCTCTGCGACGGTGAGGAGGGCGTGCACAAAGTCGCGGGTATTGACGGAGCCGCGGGAATTGTGCACCGACTTTGTTGCGGCGATCGCCTCTAGATGGAGAAGAAGGAAAGCGGATGAGAGCTGGGAGGCGGTGACAGAGGTGGGGATGTTGGTGACGGAGGAGAGGGGAGGATTCATTGCGGGAGGCGGTTGGATATGGTCGGGTGTGGTGGATTTAATGATGGGGATTGATGGAAGATTGAGATGTGAGATTGGTCGCGTCAAATGGTAAGACGTTTTAGAGCAGTAGGGCATCAAAATCCAATATGGTATTCTTTCCTGACGGAGCATAGTGGTGGTGAGCCGTGATTCTTTCCAATAACATTTGCATGGCACTCCCGGAACACTTTGAAGTTCCACATTTTCCAACAGAACCTTCAATAGAAGTAAAGTGTAACCTGGCATTTATGCTATTCCAATATAACGATCTTGATCGTCCACCTCCTATGTCGGCGTCACATTATACCCGGTGCCAGAACGGCTATCAACGAATGACTATCTGTGAGTTTGGTGTCTATATTATAGGAGCTGCTGCTAGCCTCCACGTTAGGAACTAGGTAGCCTGTGAGGTGTGTATTCCGGGTTCCCTTCACAACTTATGAGCACCTCATCCAGTGACAATTCCTAAGTGGACCGGCCTGTACCTGAGCATCGTCTTCACCGCCAATTCCCAAATGCACCTGTGCACCGTCCCCAGCTCCACTAGCTCCTGCCAGCATCAAATGAACCAGGAGTTGCCGTCAATAAATAGTTAAATAGATATCCAATCTTAAACGTAAGTAGTTGAATCTTGAAGTCTCCGAACACCTCATTATAAGTGCCTTGGCGACACATCAATTTATAATGACTACTCATCAAAATTGCCATGACTACACATCAAATTTTAAATGACTACAAAATCAAAACCAAGTGCCAGAAGAAATGTAGTCAAGAAACTAGTTCTCCCCCGCTCTACCATCAAATGCATGGTAATTTTAGGATTACGGGTAGCGAAATCTCAATTTATCTAATTAATTATCAGGGTGTCCAGACTCCGGAGACTTGAAAATCCGACGAGTACTCTAAACGGCCTCAATCACAACTCGTCACTTACACAGCATCGGAGTGATTCATTATGATACGAACTTCGCCAACCCCAGTTGATTTCAAAGGTTCGCCCTAATTATAGAAAGTGACTCAAACTTTCACTTCCTTTCCTCATGATCTTACTGTAAAGTTCTAGAGATAGTCACTGTGATGACTTGGAAGTAGGACAATTGTGATGATTTGGAAGTTCAGAAGTTGAGAAAAATAGTGCTTTACTGCACCTTCCCAACCTCCTCCCAACATCTTAATTGCATCTCGGTTGGTTCAATCAGTTGGCATATTAGTTGATCTATTCACCAAGATAACGAGTTGGCATATGGGTCAACCAGTTCACCAACGGGAAAATTGGCGTATGGGTCGGAACACATACATTGTACTAGACATGAGATACGGTTGATACCATTGGCCATGGCCGATTGAATCTCACTGCGGAGAACCGATCAATTGATTTCAGGTTTAGAACCTTGTAAGTATGTGTATTTGTGGGATACTATTGAAGCAGAAATGACCCAATAGCAGTCCCAGATTCTGAAGACGATATGCTGTCAAACTGTTGATACTAAGTAACAGTCCTCACTACTAAAAATATTGAAGATTCAATGGAGAAGTTTTTATTCCCGATACTACTACTTAGACCGGATAGAAAGTCTGGAGAGCTCCCGCGCACTAGCTCGCAAGCTCGCTAGTGGTTTGGGAGCGAGGTCACCGAGAATGCAAATAGGAGCGACGCTTTAGCCCTAACCCTAAGAATGTTGAGGTGGCGTCGAGCCCAAACCATACTCAGGAGAAAGTTGAGATGCAGACGCCATTATTTCTTTTTCTCGCAAGTATCCTAAAGCAGGATATCCAATAAAAATGTACTTAACTTTTTGCTTCTTTTGGTCTCATACATCTCAAAACCTTTTCCTTGCACCGAGTAATTCCAACGGGTGTAACATCTTAAAGTTTCCGATCTTCCTTTTTTCGACTAAACATCCATATATAAGAAGTTCTCCCCTTCTGCCCCATAGTCTTTACCTGATCCCAACTATATCAGAACAAACAGTTGCACCGCCAAGACCTCTTTAGTAGTATACGTTCAGCATCGACACGATAGAATGGACTTCCAGATTTTGGAAAAGATGGAGGTTTTCGCACCCAAAAACGACGACTTCGAGTATTCGCACACAAAAGTCATCTTCACTGATGGCCACAAATTTTTCTACACATACACCCAACTCAGCCTCGATGAGCTCGATGAAGACTCACCACATCTCCCGGAGCTCCAGAACATGGCAGCAACCATCCCAGCCGATGTATGGCCGATTTGCCCGATGGGTTCTATTTTGGCGCCCAAGCCAATTCCAAGCGACTGCTATGTGAAGCGTCCGAGCTTGCTCGATTTTGGTGACGGTCAGAGTGACAGTAAGACGATAAGTGAACTGATTCTTCACGAAGTCCGAATTTGCGAAATACTCCGCCACCATCAACATCCGAATGTTGCGAAGTACTTGGGCTGCATAGTCGACAATGATCGAATAGTGGGTCTTTGCCTGCCCAAGTACAGTAAGACTCTTCTACAGCTTGTTCAGGAAGGGGTTCATATCGATATCGACTCTTGCTTGGACGGCATCAAACGGGGGATTGACCATCTTCACGGGCTGGGCTATATTCACAACGACATCAATTCTAACAATATTATGTTTGACGCCGGCGATGATACGCCGATTATTATCGACTTTGACTCATGTCAGTTGGAAGGAGACATTTTGGGGATTAAGTCGGGAACTTTTATGTGGTGTGATGAAAGCTCCGTGGTTGCCGTGCGGCAGAATGATTACTATGGTTTGTTGAGGATTCGAAACTTCCTCGAGGATATGGGAGGCAATAGGGGTGGTGATCTTGGTATTTTCCATCAGGAAGGGGTTGAGGTGCGGTAGTCTTGCTGGTGGTATCTGGGATTGTCTCGAAGGCGTGGGGTATTCTAAAAAGGGTCTGATATTGAAATGATGGAAGCAATATATGGGATAATGATGAAGATGGGCACGATATGGTGATACTATGGTGCAGAAACGATGTTTTGTTTAGTTTAGGGCATTGTTTGTTTTTGTTTGAATCATGCTTGTATTGAGGCCTGGGGCAAATGGAATACAAAGGAAATACACGTCCTCCTGGCATAGCCGCCTTGCGAGGCCCCCCATCTCCCACATCCCAAATTTAGGGTTTTGTTTGTTTGTTTTTGCTTTTAATCATACTGTATTCACTCTAACTAGAGTATGACAGAGCCCAAATCCCCTCCGCCTCCGGGCGAGCCGGCTAGATGGCGGAGCTCCCCCCCCGGCTACCCAAATTTAGGGTTTCATACATCTATGTAGCTCCTTCTCCCCATGGCACTAACTACGGACGTTGGTAGGATTTTGACCATTTACAGGTGAAGGACCAACAGTCCGAGGACCTATAGGGATACGATATGCCGTCTGGGCGACGTTTAGTTTTGAACACGCATTGGTCCACTGGTTGCTGTATCTCGTGTTTTCCGCCAGCGCTATCACAAGTGCAGATGGAGTCGAGTTTGGGGCTAAGCGGTAAGCGTTTTTTCGATAAAAGTTGTTCGATATTGGAATAATTACTTATTCACTGAAGATGAAAATGTTACATCCATTTCATTCTGTGTTGAGGAATGGGATTGAAGGATGCTGCTGGATGCCAGTGCAAGATCCAGTATTTATTAATTTACCGCCATCCCAACGGCATTGCGGGGTTCACTTTCTGGAGTCCTCGAGGACGGGTTCTATTGCCCGTTTGGCGTTTATCTTGTTCGATGTTGGATGCAGGATGCAAACGAACCAATGTTTCACGTTACATGTTCACGAGAACAGAGGTTCCGTATACAAGAGATAAAATAAGATAAGCTCGCAAACGCTGTTTAGCGCGTACGTATGACTAGTCAAGATGACCCCAAACATAACGTCAAGTTTGCGGTTCGTCGATTTTGGCCACTTCGTTGGCTGGTAGGTTCAGCGAAATCTCCTGAGGATTCAAACGCCGATGTCGGGAGTCAGGCGCCTGACCATGATGTTGCTCGCATTCAGCAAAAAGCTGTTTCGCCTCAATCTGTCCCCAATAGCGATGGAATTCAACCGAATCAACGCTCGAGAGTGATTCGTCCTCCGGCACCTCGAGCTGGACAAATTTTCGTTTTTGTGTCATGTTTAATCCGAAAAGCGATGTAGAAAACCAAAGGTAGCTGTATTGGCAACGTCCTTCTTCGGATTCTGTAGTTTCTTATACATGTCTGACCGCTTTAAGTCCTATGGACGTTGAGGTTTTGTTGACCAGACCTCCATCTTGTCAATTATAGTGTCACATCTGCCCTCTGTCGATACCTTGAGGACAGTGACAACGACAGACTGGAGCTTTTATTTCTGTAGGCGCCGAGTATTGTTTGACTTGTCGATATCGGTCTCTTCGTAGATATTGCCTGCTTCAATTGAAGGATCTTCCTCTTCGACAATGTCGACGAATGGTCGTGAGATGGTGCTAATCTCACTAACGCTTTGGTTTGAGGAGCTAGTTGAGTTCGATCGCGTTTGCACATCCCCAGTATCACTAAAGTCGATTGTTGTGGTTATCCGTTTCAATTTACCTAGGTCAGTCTGCCCAACCGAAGACCACTTTCCTTTGGCAGCTATTATTTACTTTAATTTTGCGTTAAGGCTTTAGTTGATCTTGACAAGCACAGAAATTTAATTTTACTCTTGAATCTCATCATCCATTCCAAACACTTGAAGTAAACAGTGTCCAAGTGCAACCTCAACAACTTCAAAAGAATGATCTAGACCAAAATTGCGCAACCATAGTGAACTATCTAGAAATCCGTAGCGACCTTCGCATGTGTCAAACAATAATTGAATTCGGCGAAGAGGGACAAAGTTACACTTCATACCGACTCTGCTACATATCAAGCACAACCTGGGATGCACTCAAGCATTCAGCTGCTTCGATTTTTTTTCCTTCATCACTCTATTCGCCCCTATAGAAATTACCACCGTCAATAATCTGCTATCGGATGTTCTCAGTGGTCCTGGCTGTGTCATCATAATCAAGTGTGGCCATTATGACTTCGAGACGGTGCTCGTGACGTATATATTCGACATTGTTCTCAGAGTCAGGCTAGCCTATTCAGATAAAATGGCCTTTGAAAGGCACTGAGCGTACAACGGATTTCGTAAACTTCTGCAACTGCTGTAGTTGCTCAGGTTGAAGAGCAAAACAGAGCTCAAACGTAAGCCTGATATATGGGATCGTACAGCCTTCTCCGATGTACTATCGACGAAATAGTATCACATCCAACGCACTATTCCATTTGTTGCTTGACGCGTTTGCGGAATCCTCAGGACCATCAGAAGTTCGGGATGTTGTAGGGCTCTTGACGACGTCTGCTTTCTTCATGAATAATAAGATTGTTCAGCTTATTGTGTGTGATGGTTGAGTGCATGATGATGGAGTGCAAAAACTTGTTGCACTGGAAGTTGGGCATTGCTTCGCAGCTGAAGGTAAGTTAGTCAGATTCATATAATGTGTGTAAACATATTTGATACCAATGGTTGAGTCCTTGGTTTCAACTCGAAAGTCGAGACCACCAATCATATTTCGCGAGGCAACAAGGTATCAATAAATCGTTGCCATATTCCTAGCGAATCCCAACTTAGGTACAATCTCGAGTTGGAATCAGACTCTTAACCAGGAAAAACAAATAGCACCCTGCATTTTCCAACATTTAGCTTGTAACGTCATTTCATCAGCACAGATCAATTGCCGACCTTTCTCGAGATTCCCTGTCCCGAAAGAGGGCACATTGAATAGCATTGTGCCCTTTACTGGACGTTGGCATCATGGACACTAACAACGTTGACCCACTGTTAAAGCAACTGATCGACCAAGCTAATTAGAAAGATGCGGCGATCTATTCGCAGCATAAGGCTAGTCGCAGCTTCTAGCGCTCCTGAGGAATAATCACTGATTCTAAAAATACAGCCCTAGGAAGAGAAGCAACAAACATAGGAGAAACAATACACGATGCTCAATTCCAAGAAGTGCAAAGGCTAGCAGGCAGAGGCAGGTCGCCAACATGTTAGACGACGTTTTCGAAAGCTCGCAATGCAGCTCTAACCCGAAAATTTGGAACTAGCAACCTTTGCCGGACTAACGTGACGCAGGCCATTCTTGAGGAAGCAAGATCATTGCTCGACAATACGTTCCCTGTTTCTGCCTTGACCCAGAACGTGAGAAGCTGTATTATATGTTGACGAAACACTCTCTAATAGATGCTCCAGTCGCAACCAGAGCTCCACAATGTGCTCAAGGAAAATGGGTACAATGAGTTCGATTAAGACAAAGAATCCACTGACGACGACTTAGACAATGAGACAGAAACGAGGGAAAGGATATCGATCAAATATCTCGCAAACGCAAAGTTCCTGCAGAATTTTCGCACTCCTCCGAAGATATGTCGAGCTCTTTTGCTCAGGCTATCCTCTGGTATCAAAACGAAAGAAAGGCGACGCTGCGCCGGGGAAAGGGTATCCGAGCATCATTCCCGAAGCCTGATTAAAACCGTTCTCTCAGGAACGTTGTTAGAGGAGTTTGTGGACAATCACTTGCGCAAACCTGCGGTTGGTATAGATGCTACTGAAAGACGGAGAAGATGATCAGAAGTTGGTCTTCCTCTCATATTCTACGGCACACCATTACTACTCGAATATCAGAACTATTGTAGGCAACTGAGTTTATATGTTGGAGTCGACATCTTGCCATTAGATCGATCGAGGATATTATTACGCGGACAAGACAGAATATAAGTAGGCTAATCAACAAGACAATCAAAGTCTGGGGAAGGACCATTAAAAATGGGGCTGTATAAGACTAGAGTAGTTGAAAGAAGGGAAGAAGAAACCTTTGATTCCTTGCCAATGGCTACATTAATGCAACTGAAAGAAGGTAGATATCAGTTCTGATTCCGGTGACAGCTACAGTACAAGCGTGAACCCCCTCAGGTCGTCAAGGGAAACAGGGCACGCCAACAAGACATGGCTCCTATCACAGCACACCAAGAGCATCGCCAGACTAAGAAATCCAAGGCTAGTAGCCCTCATCGCGATTGTTGTGACTAACTCGCTTAGTCCGACCTTCCTTCCGTGCCAACCTCAGGGTCGGAGAAGCCTCAGAGTCCTACAACAACGCTCTTCGACAAAATCTACATTATTAGACTAGGAGAGCATATTGCGCAATTCTGAGCTTATGACACATGGGGTTTTGGACGGAACAATGTTGCAGAAGCTGAACCTAAAACCGATGCATTTTCATATCCCCTTTTTGCTGAAAACATTGAATGCTATCGGCCAATTTACGATCAGAATTCATACCTCAATTACCTTAACAACCTTGGGGCAGGAAAAGTTGTCATGTCAGCCTTCGCTATTAATATGGTATGTCTCTTTAAGCTTTAAGACCTTGACTAACTCGTATTATCCTTTAGGAGTTAGATACCATGCGACTAGTTTATTACAGGGTCTAAGAGGATCAACAAGAAATCTGTAGCTGTAGCTAAGGTATGTATCTGTTCCGACCAATACGCCAAATTTTCCCGTTGGCCAATTAGTCGACCTATAGGCAAAGCAGTCAACCCTTTGGTCTATGGGTTGACCAGTTGGCCAATGAGAAGACTTGGACTATGGGTCAACCCATTGGTAAAGCGAGCAGCTCTTTTGGCCTATCGATCAACCCACTCGCAACAGGATGACTCGGATTGACTCCTTCAAGGCGTTTGGCTTTTCCTTTGGAAAAATCAACCAATTTTTGTACATACTCACTAACTTTTCCCGTACTGAATGAGGTCTTTGTAGCTGCATTACTCTTAAGGTCCACAAGGAACTCCTGGAAAACTGTGTATTTACGAAATCCTTCATTAATCTAGGAGGGAGTACTATTAGTACCAGAAGCAGCTGATGTTGGTGCTATAGTTGGAGTGAACCCAGTGGAGGTGCCAGTGGTCACAGTGATGGTGTTGGGAGCAAAAGAAGTCATTTTTATAGTCGATATAATTTCTGATAGAGTTGAGGGCGCAAGATAGTCACTGTGATGAAGAAGTAGGACAGTTGTGATGTGTGGAAGTTTAATAGTTGACAGAAATAGTGCTTCACCACGCCTTCCCAACATCTTACTTGGCACCTCGGTGGTTAGTATATCGGTTGACCTATTCACCAAGATGACGAGTTGGCATATGGGTTGACCCATTGGCCAACGGGAAATTTGGCATGTGGGTCGGAACATATCTAATTACCAACATTCTCTTGCTCACAATCATCCAGGCTACCAAGAATCACACAAATAAGCATACCCGTAACAAGAAGCCGGAACCTAACAAAGAGCCGGAACTTGCAGCTGAAGAACCGACTTATACGATGAACGTGGGCACAAATATCATCCTTCTTCTCCCATATATAAGTACTTTGCTAATGTTTGCTCATAGGCATCTTGTCGTATCTCCGCTGCCAAAGTCGCCTGCGCGAATGCTTCCGCGATTTAAATCACTGCATCGCCCTCGAGTCCAGGTAAACTAAACTATAACAAATATAGCTAAGACTACAACCGTCAATACTGATGATGATGATGCTCGTTGTAAGCCACACTCCGCTCTCAATTCCAAATAGGTCATGGGGATCCGGTTGAAGCACCAAATACCGGTATGGTCGTGAAACCCCCGATTAAACGCAAGAGAGGAAGGTCTCCTAAGCCTAAGCCTGCGCTGCCACACAAGATAACGTTCTGAATAGCAATCCTGATACCGCTAACGGTGTTTCCAATGGAACCAGTAGTATTGCAGATCCGGTATCATGAACGTATCAACGTCTACTTCCAATGTCGCCGTCCCTGCTCCTGCTATGGCCCCCAAGAAGATCACGAACAATTCTAGCTAACACTATCTAGTATCGTCGCAGTAACAGGATCGCCAAGACATAACAAGGCGAAGCAAGCGATGAAAGAAGCTCGAGGTGTGAGGATGGTACAATAGTAATAGTATGTTGTGCTGTTTATTCTCCAAGCCCCAGTAACGAGCATACAAAAACATAGTCTGTTAAACTAATAGAAACGATCACCTTCGGACCCCCCGTGCCTTAATTTTAGCCATCGTCCGTTGGAAACCGAATGATCGGTGATAAATATTTCGTTCCTTCACTTCGTTCGCTCTCAGTTGCTTAGATTTGCTACCGTCTCATTGCTGCCTTCCATGTGCCTCCTTCAAGTTCTGCTTCTTCGCTCTCTATCACGTAGCTACGAAACTATCAACTGAGGCTGATGTGTACTATGTGTTACTTGTGCAAATCTCTAGACTATAGCGTTCCGATCGATGCTCTATTCAATAGCGTTCCAAAATCCTTGCCTCTCGCCAACAGCCGACACCCGACAACGTGGCTTGATCCCTGTACGTCATTCTAAATCATCTTTAAGCGAGACTCTAACGAACAAACGTTCAGCATACCCGGCTCGCAGGGGTGCGATGTTTGCCATGCCCTGGTACAAACTTTTCAACAATCAGCCTATCTAGGGATTCGGATGATTCGGCATCACATGAGCTACAAATTTGCAAAAATGAAAGAGTTGGATATCTGAGTCCACCAATACTTGCAAGAAAAGTAAATAACGGCGTGTGCATCTCAGAACTTTCGGGATAATCGAACCCGAAGGAGAGGCACCTGCATCATGAGTTCACTCCCGGGATCCCATGACTTTACTTTGTTCGATCGAAAGAAGCTTCGTAGGGAAGTTGTAAGATATCGATGTCATGCGCAAATGAGCCCTTGATCGAGGAAGCTTTCGAAGGGAACTCTCTATATACATATGTAGGTAATCTCGATTTCAAATTTGTGCATTATGCACGAATCATCCTCAGTGCACTCAGCAAGAAAAGATACTGATGGGGTCATCATAATGCATGACACTTAGAGCTACTCACTCAATTTAACAGACAAGTACATTTGCTAGATATCCTCCTACCTACTTGTGAGAAAAGCAAATAACGGCCTACTCATCCTGGCAGTACAGAGTGGAGTACCTCCTAGGTACGTGTGATATGTATGCAGAAGTACTCTATATAAGAAGGTACGGTACCTAGGTTGACAAGGGTGGTACTTCTCGATCTTTGGCAAGCCACTACTATGCCAACAAATGAACCCAAAAGATGCCTTGTTACATCCGCTATTGCAGTTGTACAAGGCGGAAATTTGCGGTTGGATCGGATATCAAAGCCCCTGTAGGTGCGTCAGACATTGCTGGGATATGGGTCAATACTCGGACAAGAAAGTAGTTCAAAATATATCTAATACTCGGTATATGGAAAGGTTCTGAGATGCAGACGCCATTATTGCTTTTCTCGCAAGTATCATTTAATCAGGATTTCATATTTCTTGCCTATTTCGTATGACGGCGGGTCCGTATATCTGAAAATCTACGGGTTTGATAAGAGCGCTCGCTCAAAGAGCAGGCTCATTCGACTTACACTCTCTATATCCACACCCACCTCAGTAGTACCCACCTACGCAAGCACATAACCTACCTACCTATACATACTTTACGTTTGTCAATCTATTTATACCAAGCAACCAGTGCCTCCTACCCACCGTGCCTCCTATCCACCAGTGCCTCCTATCCACCAGTAGCACCCTCCCATCCACCAGTCCTCCTATTTACCAGTATGTCCTATCCATCTTTACCTGCATTATGCATACTCACTAGTATAGCATCATAGTTCACGATGGCCAGCAGTTCGAAAACCTCAAGCTCCTGCAACCTCATCGCCACCTGCGCTATATGCCTTGACGAGGTGGTGGATGCACCAGTTAATAAAACCACCGTGTATCCGTATTGTTGCTGTATGTATGATTCATTTTCTATAAAAACCCATTCTTTGTGAAC
Source organism: Trichophaea hybrida (assembly GCA_015178995.1). Taxonomy (NCBI): domain Eukaryota; kingdom Fungi; phylum Ascomycota; class Pezizomycetes; order Pezizales; family Pyronemataceae; genus Trichophaea; species Trichophaea hybrida. The sequence continues at coordinate 78,633 of WHVE01000553.1, forward strand.
TAATACCAAGTAGTTGCTCCATTTCACAAGCTTTGTGCGGGGAACTGGATCCTGGAGTCCACAGGTGATAGACGCGGGTCGGGCCGTTGTCCCTACTGTAGGCAAGGAGGGTTTAAGTTGGGGAAAATGATGGAACAGAAGGGTGGATGATGTTGTGTTGATTCTTCTTTCAGTTTCGTTTCGTGTGCTTGCTTCATATTCATATTCTTAGGTTCTGGGCATCGCGGAGCTGTGGGGTTCAAACGAATCGAGGTACGTATTCTTAATATACTTAGTACCTATTCAGAATTGGACGATATCTGTCTGCGTACACGTGTATGTGTAATTATATGAATGTCTATTCCTATCCTAAAGGCTCTGCGTACGAAGTTGTGCTTGTGTTTTGTCCGTGCATTTCGTTTTCTAAAGCATTTCCTGTTCAACATTGCCGACTAAATTAGCCAAACGCCAAGATGACTGTTGGCTCTTCTCCTTTACATGTCATTGTACGTTAATATGTCGTCAAGGGTGTTTATAATGAGGTGCCCGGACGTCACAAGTTATTACATGGTTTATACGCACATCGGTCATTCGTCATTATTAAACACACAGTTATCTGCGATTGGATTGTATTTGAGGGCGGTTCGTCTCACAATCCGTTGCTGTTTTGCAGTAGAAGAGGTTCCGGCGACGGTTAGACTTTTCCGTTTAGAAATGACAGATTTGGGTTACGAACCAAGGGTAAATGACATGGGCTGTGAACGAGCGAGTGAGACAGATGAAAATGAGCGAAGATTTCTAGATGGACAGTATGAGATAATTTGGAGGTGCTCTGGAGCAGGAACTCGGGCGGAGGAGGTGAAAGCTGCAATTAATGGCAACATAGCCTCAAACCTCGAGAGTTAGTGCGTGGTATCAATATCAAACTAGAAATAACCCTGCACATTACTTCACTGGCACCGCAAATCACAGATGGCCGAACCCTCTGGCTAACGAACCGCTCTTAAATGAGATGCATACCAAATTAGCTAGTAACAGATGACGTTCGGTGGTTACTGCTCTGTTCAGTACAAAGCAATGAAGGAGAGCAAAACTATGAGCACTGTACTACCTTAAGGTTATGGCAGACAAACGTACTCGAATGAGCCCCATGGAAGCAGAAGCCGAATTACTAGCCACTGTGCCAGGAATGATGTTTGTAATTATCTATGTAACACCGCCACTATCACCGTCATCACAACTACCACGACCACCGTCAAGAGGTGTTGGGGGTTGGAACAAAATGAGGGCTAAAATTAGAGGACCGAGATGTTTGAGGGTTAAGGTATGCTGGGAGATGGTACTGCGTTCCTCTCATCCGCTTCGCACCTGGTGTATCATTATTTTGGACTGAGTTCTAAGCCGAGTAACTGATAGACCTAGGCTCGTTGTATATTGGGCGAATGGCGACTGGCCTGGCACGAGCTCGGGCTCTTCGCGACTCGCCTGAATCCTCAGCCGCCCCTTACTAGGCTTCAAAACTATGCTCGAATTTATGGAGTTTATGAACAAAGTTTTTGCACCTGAGATCGAAGCAAGTAGTTCTATGGTTATCTCGAAGTTTTTACAGAGGATAGAGGAGTGTTGGTAACTGTTTCAAGATTCAAAGCGTTGGTGTTTTTTTTGGAGACTCGACAGTTGATATTCCATACGATACACTACCCTTAACCACTCGCGACCTCGGATGTGCCGAATCACAATCAGGAGACGGTTCGCATCTCGAAAGCCCATCTGCGGCCTGGAAGCTAACTCACGACCCGCAAATTGTTTGTAGACTATTTACATAGAAAAAGCTAGTGTGGTAGTAAATGGAGGCGGTCCGTAATCGCTCGCCCGTTCATGAGATTGGCTGTAAATGGAACGAACTGGCGACTGCGGTTCGCGAACCGTGAGGATCATCGCTGGTAGCAAGCACATACAAGGCTGTGAATGACACTTTTGAGGTGTGGCGCCGCTTCTTCAAGAGAAATGAGTACCTTTTTTTCCCCAGCCTCGTATGTTGCATGTATACTTAGAAGATCAGCCTCCGTAGGGCCGTAGGGCTGTAGGGCATGCGGGCATGCGGGCATGCGCATGCCGAGGCCCGAGGTACGATACTCAGCTGTAGATGAACCTACTCACAAGTATATATATGGCCTTCTTGGCCTCGTAGATACAATCAATTAAGTCACTCTACCATATAAAGTAACAGGTTATGAGCCCGGCGGTCGCTACCTAAATCTATTCTTATCCCTACACTATACCCTTTACAGTTACTCTCTGCACTATAATCACGTCATCAAACTCAGTTTGCACCACTGAAACCCAGTCACCCCAGCAACGACACTAAAACATCAAAATAAACAACCTAATTCGAACTCAACACCACCACGAAGAAATCTCACGATGTCTACCCCAACTTCCAAACTCCCGAACTACAACAAGACCCAATGGGGTAACGTCCCTCTGCTTACTCACCTTAACTACGATTCGTGGGTAGAGACCATGGTACTCGTTCTCGAGGCCATGAGAGCATACAACATCGTCACCGGAGAAGAACCCGAACCCCAGGCACTCGATATCGACTATACCAATTGGAAGGCCCGAGAGGCCCAGGCCGCCACCTCCATACTACTCTCCTGCTCTCTGGACGTTAGAACCTACCTCAAGGGCGTGCGAAGCCCACAAATGATGTGGCACACTCTTCAAGAGCGTCTTGATAATACAACAACACTCATCGGTCGAACTGCACTTCTCCGCAAATTCCGCGCGACTCGACCTCAAAAGGATCAACTACTCCAAGATTACTTCAATAAGCTCCGAGATTTCCGCCATCAGCTAGCCGGATCGACCGAAGCCATCTCCGATGATGAACTTCGCACACACATATATACCACTTTGCCAGGACAGTATGCCATAACGGTCAAAATCTTACAGCGTCAAACTCCTATTCCAACAGTCGAAGAAGTCATGGACGCTCTAAATGAGGACGAAGGAAGTACGGCCATCACCAATGAAATCGGAGACGCCACCACCGGATCGGCCCTTCACACCCAACGAGGCGGCTACCAAGGCCGAGGCCGAGGCCGCAGCCGTGGTCGTGGCCGTGGCAACTGGAGAAGCTACGGAAATCGAGGAGGAGAAACTAAGGATAAAGACAGTAACGAATACTCCTGCACGCACTGTAAAATGAATAACCATAGCACCGAGAATTGTGGAATCCTCAAACGGCGCGGCACATACAGCGGCAGTGGCGGTTTCAATAAGAAGGACAACGATAAGTCATGCTTCCATTGCGGAAAACAAGGCCATGTTAGAGCCGAATGCCAAATCCGACAAAGAGGCCGCGACGCCCAAAATAAGGTCATGAAACGAAACACCGACGGTAACGACAAAATGGCCGAAGCAAATGCAGCACTGGCCCAGCACGGCATCTCTGCTGGAGAAGACCTTTTCTGACTATCCGATGACTCCGACGACACCGAACAAGCCACCATCGGCCATACCGCATACGTCGCCCTTTCCACCGCAAATGCTTTATCCTCCACAATTACCTCCACAACCTGGATCGTAGATTCAGGTGCTTCTCACCACATGTGTAACGATCGTAACTCGTTCGTTTCCTATAAAAGGCTGGCATCTCCAATCTCCATTAAACTCGGAGATGAAACAACGGTAATCGCTACCCACCATGGTCTCATTGACATATCGCAGAGATCGACTACTTTACGTTTGAAAGCACTCTATACACCTACGTTTCGCTTATCTTTACTCTCAATCAACCAGCTTGACCGCTCCAACTACACCACTACCTTTCGACGAGGCGTCTGCTCCATATCTATGGACTCAATTGCACTTATTGCCAAACGAGTAGGAGACCTCTACTTTCTCCAATCTCATGTCGACGCTCAAGCTCTCACCTCCGAAACTGGCGGAAGCCAGCCCACAACTGAACCTACCGAAACTACTCCCAACAAATCATTGATCACCTCCCGCCTGTGGCATCGTCGATTGGCCCATCTGCACCCTGCTGCAATGAAAAACCTTATTGATGGCGCCGAGATCTTAAACTCCCAAATATGCGACGTTTGCACCCAGGCGAAACATAAGCAAAAATTTATACGCACCAAGGTTCGACGAGCAACCAAGCCATTCGAACTAGTACACTCCGACACATGCGGCCCATTCGGAACTCCGACGAAGGCTGGCCACCTACACTATATTCTCTTCATTGATGACTATACACGCTGGACGACCGTCTACTTACTCCCGGATAAGAAGCCAGAAACTTGCACCGCCGCATATCAACATTTCCAAGCCAAAGTCGACGCACATAACAAAGGCTACAAGATAAAACGATTCCGATGCGACAATGGCCGAGGAGAATTCGATAACAAGCTCTTCAGGATTCTTCTAGCGGCACGAGGTACCGCTTTAGAATTCTGCCCTCCTTATGCTCACCATAAAAACGGCGTCGCGGAGAGAATGGTCAGAACAATCACAGAGAAGGCTAGAGCTATGATCCTTGACTCCCAAGCACCACACGAATTCTGGGGGGAAGCGGTAAACACGGCCGTATATTTGCACCAACGCATGCCAAACGAAGGACTCACGAAACGAGATGACCGCGACGGCTATAAGGCTCCATATGAGACTCCGTACGAAATGCTCAATAGTTATGGAAAGCCGGAATACGATAAACCACCCAATGATCTCACACGAAAGCCAATAAATTATAAAGCCCCACTAAATCATCTTCGTCGTTTCGGATGCCATGTCAGTCGATTAATACCAGAGCGCCAGCGCATCGACAAGAAGCTCGGCCCACGATCTAAACCCGGCTGCATGATGGTCGGTTATGTACACGACAGTACTACTACTTGGAGGATCTGGGATCCGGAGTTTAAAACAACAAGAACCCAATCAGACGTCATCTTCGACGAAGAAAGGAATGCATACATATCATGCCCACAATCACTAAAAGAAAACACGGGCTGGAAGAAACTACCGAAATCGATATATTCGATCTACCACAAGAAGAAACACACATTGAAACACTAGATCCTGGTGGAACGGATGAGGAAATGGCTCACGGCCGCACTCGAAAGAGTAGAGCGGGTGATAGCATTTCTCACGGCCGCACCAGAAGTGGAAAAGTCGCCCCCGATCATACGGCTGGAGCTGACGACGGCCTCCCATCACACACAACTGGGCACAATCATGATGGGCAGGGAGACCGAAGCCCACCTGCTTCAGGTGCGGAAAACACAGGCCTTACACATATGGCTCCTGACGAGGATGCCCATACACACACACTCTCTCTCGATTCTCATGACCAAGCCCCATCTAGAGACGAGATAACCACAAATAGAAGCATACGAAGACAGATAAACTCTGTGCGGCGAACCGCCGCGGCTACAAAGAAATCAAAAGCCCCAGCAATTATATCAACTGATAGAGTTACTAGAAGCTCGACAAGAGCAAATGCACAAGTCAATGTCTCTGAACTGATACACAGTGCTCTAGCATCCACTGCAGTCAATGATGACCCCCGAACATACGATGAGGCCATGACAGGGCCACTAAAGCACGAATGGGAAGCAGCGATCCTCGAAGAAGCCAATTCAATTCAACGAAATGAGACCTTCACAATAATCAATAATTTGAATCGTAACGATTCCACTGCAACCAAGCCAATTGGCTCGAAATGGGTTTTCAAGACGAAACGTAACCCCGATGGGTCGACACGTTACAAAGCCAGGCTAGTAATCAAAGGCTACGAACAAACAGACTATGGTGAAACGTATGCTCCCGTTGGCAAATTAACGACTTTCAGACTCCTTATAAGCCTTGCTGCACGAGAGGGCTGGATCATCGACCACCTTGACGTCGTCACCGCGTTCCTAAATCCCGAAGTCGACGATGACACACTCCACATGGAACTCCCAGAAGGATGGCCTTTCGCAGGAAGGATCGTACGTCTAAACAAGGCTCTCTATGGTCTGAAACAAGCACCACGACTATGGTACCGACATATAAACGCTTTCCTACTCTCTTTAGACTTCATCCAATCGGAAACTGATCCCAACCTTTACATACGCAATGTCGGTGATATTCTCCTGCTCCTTTATGTTGACGACATGCTATTGGCCTACGCACCGACTGCAGCAAAAGATGCCGAAATAATCAAGGCGAAGCTCGCAGAAGTCTACAAGATCACTAACCTCGGGCCGGCTCGCCAATTCCTCGGCATCGAAATCCATCAAGAAAACGGCTCGATTAGCCTCTGCCAAAAGATCTTCATTGATTCAATTCTCAAACGATTTCACATGGAAAACGCCTACAATGCCTTAACTCCACTCGACGACAAAGTCAAATTAGACCTCGCTGAGCCAGACGAGGGGGAAGTCAATCCCAGGGAATACCAAGCAATCGTCGGCTCTCTAATGTACATCGCTCTAGCCACCAGGCCCGACATATCATTTGCAGTGGCAGCACTCAGTCGATACAACTCCAAGCCTTATACAACTCATCTGACGGCTGCCAAACGAGTTTTACGATATCTCAAAGCCACCAAGAACTACCGACTCCACTATACCGGCCAGAATTCGCTCATCGGATACACCGACTCCGAATGGGCTTCCGATAGTGCCGATCGAAAATCACAAGGCGGGCATATCTTTATCTCCAACGGTCCAATCTCATGGCAATCGCGAAAACAGGATTTAGTCGCAACCTCAACCCTCGAAGCCGAGTACATAGCCTGCTCGGAAGCCTCCAGAGAGGCTCGTTGGCTACTTCAACTACACAAAGACCTCGACAAAAATCTCGAACCTCTACCGATCTATTGCGATTCTCAAGGAGCTCTAGCACATATCACTGAAGGCATTATAAAGGCTAGAACCAAGCATATCGATGTTTGCTACCACAACAGCCGACATCTCCATGAATGCGGTATTATCAATTACTCCTGGATCTCAACCAATGAAAACACTGCCGACATCTTCACTAAAGCACTAGCAAGAGATAAGCACCAAAAGTTCACCAAAGCGATGGGGTTGTGGTAATTCACGGATCCACGATTTTAGTACACACTCGAAATGGAGGAGGTTGATTTAAGGTTAAAATTTAAGGTTCTTTCACTTTGTTTTTCTGGACGGATACTATGGGTTTCTTTTGTTTCTTTTGGGATGGCCGTCCCTTATCAGGCTACGGTTGTACTCTTTCCCTACCTACCGCAGTCACTATAAGGAGGAGGGTTTTAATGAGGCACCGGAGGATATCATCTAGGTCTTCCTATGAACTATAGGAAGAGGGGGAAGTGTTGCATGTATACTTAGAAGATCAGCCTCCGTAGGGCCGTAGGGCTGTAGGGCATGCGGGCATGCGGGCATGCGCATGCCGAGGCCCGAGGTACGATACTCAGCTGTAGATGAACCTACTCACAAGTATATATATGGCCTTCTTGGCCTCGTAGATACAATCAATTAAGTCACTCTACCATATAAAGTAACATCGTACGGCGCTGTATTTTCGAGTGATCAGCTGTGTATGTGATAATGTTACAAGCACTAGAGCATCGTGTCGGTAAGTTTTATTTTTGCAATTCTCACAAATATTAATGACATTCTGTTCTAGTACTCGCTTTTTTATCATCCGCCATGCCGGTCGCAGGCCGGCACATCTCTTGTAATGTTATATCCTCAGCGCCCAATTGCAAAGGCACAGCCCCTCTAAGGAAAGAGTTTCTAGGCTCTACCACGCATGGGACATGAGCTTAGCTCTTCCTAGTCTTTTCTGTAGGCTCGTATACGAATGCCAGCCCCTCTTACGAACCCCAGCACCCAGGTATTTTCCTGCTGTCTTTGCCATTATTGCATATACAGGTCTCAGCCGGAGATGACGGAGCGGAGACGGAGCGGAGACGGTGATGTCTCGTATGGCCGGAGATGACTGTTGACTCTAATACTGGCTGATGGCATTCAGCCGTACTTGTACTCTCATATATATATGGCCTTATGGCCCTCTTAGATAATACACAATTAAGCTTCTCTAGTATCACTATTTCAACAGCCACGAATCAAACCCGAACGAGTGATTATACATGATCCCCCCCCACCCTCGCCAGCAATTTTTTGGTTCTCGCACAGGGTACACGAAATTGTATGCCTTGATCTTCCCGAGCCGGTGTCAGATCTACCGATCAAACATGTGTGCATGGCAGCGTGTGGTGGGAATTTTTTTATCGAAGTGGGGAAGGTATGGGCAGCTTGACATGGATCATGGATGGATGGTCTAGGATGGATGCCTTGTTCTCTGACGGATTTTAAACTCCCGATATCTGTGCTCTCCCGATAACCTAATTGTGACCTCAGCTGCTCAAGCCGCCAGACGTCAGTGTCCCCACCGTTACATCCGGCATCCCCGCATCACACCGCTTCTTGATATCGCGATTGAAATCATAATTCTGCTCATGATCGAAAGACCAACATTTGCACTTTGGCAAGACATAGATGTTCGATAGCTTTCCTTGAAATGTAAGTAAAACTGTGTTTTAATTTGGTCTGTTAGACTGCTTGTCACTTGAGAGATGCAAGCGGAGTCATTTCTTGAGAATTGTAGGTGCCACCGCCCATGTACTTCGTACCTAGTTGTACTTGCTATCTTATAACGTGCACTCTACTTCAGAAGCGCAATATATACTTAGGTAAGTATATGTTGCATAGTCTCGGAACCCTGGCAGGCAGGCGGGCTTCTGCGTAGTAACTACTTTTGCATATGTAATTGGTTGTGACGTGGTACTAGAGGAGTTCGTCTGAAGCTGCTGAGCTATCTAAATGCAAATGGGACCCGGTCAGCCACTGAAAACTGTTTTATACAATGAAACCAATGGCATGGACCTGTTCTCTCCTGCGTCAGGAAGGTGGAGGATTGATGGATTTGAGTCATTCAGACAGCTACCCACAGCAGCTAAGAGATCCTGTTTTCTGCGTGATATGGGATAAAAGTGTAAAGAGTGTACATACCTCCTACTCGCAATACGGGGTCACAGCCGCTACCGTACAGGTCATATGCAAAAACAAACTACTCATTCCACCAAAGCTCCGTTTTGGCCCTCCCGGGTTTCGTCCAGCAGCTAGCCTCTAAGTCTCTTGGAGGCAAAAGGAGTTGTGGGTAACGTTGCAACTCTCCACAGGTTGGCCACGGGGATGTGTTTTGAAAAAGCGGGGGTTCCAAAAAGCTGCCCACCTGCTCAGTATGCATATGCATATCGTGATACACAGTTTGCAATGTTTCCATATCAATCAGGTTTTCACCAATGATTTTCGACAGCACGGCTAGGCCGGCTTTCGTCTCCGGAGTATGTCGTCAGGTTTGTAGTAACTCGAGAACGCCATGCAGGTGGCTGAAACTTACTCGAACCAGCAATTCCGAGACGGCATGATAAGTCTAGATATCAGCTACTAAGAATATTCGAATGGGCACCTTTCTCCCTGCCACGAGAAGCTAAAAGAAAGAGAAAAAAAGGCATGGCTAAGGCGGGGTTACTTCTGGTGATCGGTATACTAAACTCTGAAGCCCGTCGTGGCTGTATTTCCTTTTTTAAAAGGCGGGGCTCGGGGTCTTCCTGACGATCGATTTATTAAACTCCGATGCCTGTCGTGATGATATTTGCTTTTTTTCGTATGGCGGTTGTGCGGGATCCCTGTTGTGCTTTGCGACAAAGTTCATCCCAGCTTGTTTATTTATTTATTTATTTATTCATCATACAGCATGCAGCCCACAGGCTATGGCCAGAGAGGTACAAACAAATAACCTTGAACAAGAACAACAAATGAAACCGAACAAAGGAAAAACGAAAAACCCCTGGCTAGGTAGCACCGCTCTGCAGTCTCCTATCACCCCTGCTCTAGTTACTAAGAAATTTCCAATAAATCATAGTGGTTTGTAACACGCTTCATACAATAATACAATATGTGTCAGTCTCATTCGGCTTGGTCCTGCATATCATGCGGGTTCTCCCCCTGGAGTTTACCCTCCCATCCCAGCTTGCGGTGTTCAGCTATCGCGATCGGCGATCGGTGACTGAAGTTCTCTACGTACTTACCTACTTACTTATACGTTGTACTAAACAGCAAAGCTGGATCTTTGAAGCGGTAGCGCGTGTTACATCCGAAACTGAAACAACCAATCCTATTCAGAGCCTTATTATAGCATTATCTGCAAGCGGGGAGAATTTTTATTCAGCATATTTTATTGCCACTATCCCGCACGTCCCAATCCCTGTTTGAGATTCCGATCATGTAATTTGGCCAATCAACGGCATGGTAATGCATTCCAAGGTTAGTAGCTGTGACATTGATCGATCGCGACCAATATGCACACACACAAACTCGAGTTCTCGCTGGTGTGTAGCCTTTTTGTTCTTGTGATAAATTTTGCGACCAAGACTTTGCAGCTAAACAAAGCCCCACAACGCCGTATCCAAAGCCGTCTCTAGTAGCACAGGGCTGGAAAATGCAATACCCAACCTGACAAATTGAGAAAACACCATACCTACCATCTGAGTGATATGTGTGTTTGTCCTCATGATAGAGCCCGTGCCATCCATCTGCTTTGTTTCTCCGAATCCATCCATTTTGAATTCTCATCGTTCTCCAGATAAGTACCTCAGTTCTTGCCTTCACCATACATCTATCCATTCACATCTTTCCTACCGCTTTTGTCGTCTTCAAATTCGTGCCTTCACCAGCTCTATTCATTCAAGTCTTTACTTTGTTTTCCTTTCCAATAAAACGCCGTTACATATTTAACCAACGTTCGACATGAGTGACCCAGCTCCAGTTCTCAGCTCTCCGATTCGCTTTGGCTCACCTATTCGGGGGTCTGTTATCGGCCCGCCCCTTCACAGACCTAATCCTATCCGCCGATCTAATATGCTCGGGCCCGTTCGAAGAAAACGGAAAAATGAAGGCCAGTTCGAAGATAACCACTCCCACATTAATGCATCAAATCGAAAGAGCTTGAGACCAGATTGGGATGTCTTTCTACCACGTGTCATTGTCGACAAGATGGTTCATGCAAAAGTTTATTTCCCCTTAAATCTTGTTTAAAGATTTCGCACTGATATAATTTGCAATGCCAGAATATCAAAGAATGGACTTGTTACTTAAGGGTTCTCGTCCCTGTCCTATACTTCAAAATTCGCATTATTCCCGAGGAGTGGATTCCTTCTATCGTCGCTACCGTAAAGTACAACACACTTAAAAACAATATCGAAGCTGCGGAAATGCTGAGGATTTTTCGGACGGTCAATCAGGAGCTTGCTGAGATTGTCATCCAAGGGCACAAATCGTATGCGGAAGGTTTCATCAGAAAATATGGGTAATGCTTCATAGACTAAATTCAACAACTTCATGCTTATGAGAGTATAGAGAAAAGACTAAAACCAAACAAATTCAGGCAGAAGCCGAAATAAATAGGGATACCCACAAGAAGGTCACCCATACCTTTCCTGACCGGTGGTCAATAAAACGCTACATTGTTCTTGGATATACTGACCTTGTACAACTATGGACTCCATTGATCGCAACGATGGAGTATATCTATGATACAATGTCAACAGCCCAACGCCGTAGCCAGACAATGTGGTTGGATGCTCTCGAAGTCGCTTCCTATGAAATCATTGCCGGTTTTGCATCCCGACTTACTTCCGGTGCATACACAAAAAGTGCAATGGTTGATGACGTACTAGATACAAGCCTGCCGGATATCGAGATGGAGTGGCCTAAACTGGCTGACGAATTTACTATGTCATGGGAATGGAAAAAAATGAGGTCTAAATGGCCCACGGTCGAGTATGTAAAGTGGTGTTTAATCTAGTTACTAGTTGATACTGACATCTATTTAGAGAATTATATGATCTTGATGAACTGAAATTGTGCCAACCTTCTTGTTCAGATGCCCTCGGGCTGCTAGAAAAAAATGTTTGAGGCTGGTCACGAGAAATGAGTGTTTATAGTCTACTTTTCTTACAATTATACGTTATCTGGTATTTCGTTTGGGGGTTTATATAAAATTGTACATGTGCGTCTTCGGTGTTTCTTTTGGAGGTTTATGATCTGCTTTGCAGTTCAGCAGTAAGGTGTTCATTCTCTCGCCGTTGAGCAATCAGTTCGTCGCTGCCTCCGCGGATGCGTTCGAGTTCCACAGCGAGCCGTGTATTCTCTTGCAGTCGGGTTGCTGCCATCTGTTCTGCATTGCTAGCTACCGCATGCAACCGAGCGTACTCTGCGAGGTATTCATCGGTAGTCGGGGGGCGAGTTGGTGGTGGTGGTGGTGGTGGTGGTGGTGGTGGTGGTGGTGGTGGTGGGGGACCCCAAGTTTCGTTAGGGTTCCAAGGATTAGACTCCATTGTGTCCATTTGATTGTTTCTCTCCACTCGCTACCGGAGACTGAGCAATCGCAGCCAAGGGGAGCTTGTGGATTGGTGTTGCTACCAAATGTGGGGATGATGAAGGATGATCGTCTATTCCATGGTGTAGCTACGGAGGTCTACCCAACTTGCCGGTGGAAAGACCAGCAGAAAGGGCTCTGGAAAGCGGTGGGGAAGGCAACAGGCTAGAAAGCGGGCAGATGCCGGCTCGTGCAGGTCTCTGAGCTGTTTTCCATGGAGAAGTGCGATCAAGCGGTGATGGACTTCCTGGCGGCTACTGACGTCGGAAAGTTCCCGCCCAAGCGAGTGGAGGAATGAGGTTCTTCGGAGGTCTTTGGTTCGGTGGTCTCTCTTTTCGGTTCTCTTCTTATTTTATTATCAATCCTTTCACTGTTTGCTTTCTTTTGTCAGAGGGGACGACGGGTAGTAGTTGCGGAGCTTCGCCATCTAGCCGGCTTGTCCGGAGGCGTCGGGGATTAGGGGTCTGTCATACTCTAAATAGAGTGAATACAGTATGATTAAAACAAAAAATAAAATGTTTACCCAACGTGACTTGGCATCCCACTGCCCTAGCCCTAACGTACATGATAGTATCCCTACAGCAAAACTCCACCGGTTCCACAGACGGGGCGCTCCATCCACAGCCGCGGGTGATTACCTCAACGGGATGGAACAGCCTAATCAATTCATTCTTCCTCCTCATGATCAGCACCCCCGTTACTTCCTTGCCTGAACCCACTATCGCCAAGAAACCGAAGGTAGTATCCAAGTATATTCCAACAGTTTTGCGCTCGAGGCTCACGCACTGGCCATGAAATTCGGTATCGATCCTAATGGTCTACATCCATCCGAATACAAATACACCATAGGATATGATTTGGTATGTATATGGTGAGATACATCACGTTTTGTGCGGTTTGGGTCGCCACGCGTCCCTGCGAAGACGTTTTTGGTTTGTTGGTCCGCTAGAGTTGCCCTTAGAGTTTGGCACGAGACGAGATGAGACGAGATCTGAGTAGAGCTCGGGACGTCTCATCTCACCGCCATCTTAAGCCCGTGGGCCCGGAACTTGGTGAAGGTCTTGCCCAGAATCCCAAAAAATCTAGTCAATCAATGTTCTCAACCATCCCGTCCGACGGCCGGGGACGGCGCCAAGGGCGATATGACGGCCGGGACTACCAGCGTTCAGTCATCGGCCGACATCAAGCATTTAGGGTTCCGTATGGCTAAAGAT